>JAHWFP010172719.1:31919-77142 GCA_023313725.1 Lithobius niger
ATGTAAAAGTGCGATCTATTACATGTGTGACTAAAAATAAAACCATAAGTTTTAAACGCCAAACCTAAGTTATTCTTGGACGTTGCTAAAAGTTAAGATTTTGGATAATTCTCGCAAATTTAGCTTAGCTAGCTTTTTCACACCTTGGTGGCAGCGATACCCGCTTTTTATTGTTAGTTAGGCCTTGATTAGTGCTTCAATGGTCCATTTCCTACACCGGGCTGTAGCAATTGTGCTGTTTTAAACCAAACGTACGTAAAATCAGAACAATAAGAAGTTAGACCCAGTTTCACTAGGCGTCGGACGATGCTACAAGCACCTCTCCTGTTGTAGCATCCGTCTCCGTTACAATTGGTGGTAGCGGTGGGATGAACAGGTGCTGTTCCCGCAAGCGTGTCCCCCCTGCCATGCTACTATGCCATTTGTGTTGAACAATTCTTCAACTCGATGTCCGTGACTCAGTCAAAATAGTCACAGAAGTAGATGTCCGCATTGTAACCAAAAATCAATGCAAATCCCGATGTCCGCACTACAGTCAAAATTAGTGCAAACCATCAGCTCCAGCAACCAAGCCAGGAGGCAAGACTAGCGAAGTGTGTGCCCCCCCCCCCTCCCCCGAAGTGGAAATCCACCTGCCGTGAGATGTTCCCCGTTGGCCGCCAGCAGTGAGGAGGATTCAGCCGGTTCCCGGACGCGAAGCTCCGTCGCCGCATTTAGTGACCCGTGTACCTTGGACTAAAACAATCAATCCCGCGTAGTGAACCTCTGCCAGAGACATTTTACTACAGTAAACGTGTGCAAGCCCCTTCAAGCTACAGGTGGGAGATTGGATTGGACTTGACAGACCGCACAGCGATTGTGCAAAAACAGGGTAAGTGTGCATAAGATATGCTTAAGGCCACCAAAACGAGTGTTGTAATTAGATGCATTTATGTAATTTAATTATTTATACACCTGAGTACTAGGGGTCTAAAATAAGTGTATTTCTTGCTAAAACTTACGGGAATTGGGAGAGAAGTTTTTTTAGTAATTCGCTCTGCTCAATTTAAAGTAAATTAATTTGCGGCTGCATTTTAATGTGAAAGTTTCATTTATAAGAATTTTATTTTTGAAATTTAAAGTTAATATTTTCCAACATGGATGATTTTGAAACTGTCGTTAAAGACATCCAGTATAAGGACCTGAAAAAAGCCTGTTTAAAACTAGGCCTCACAGTTTCTGAAACCCGGCACGAATCAGTCACAGTGCTGAGAAATGCAGTAGACGATGAAAAGATATCCTTAGAAGACCTTTCTGATGAATTGGCTTGGGCTATAGAAAAAAAGAGAAGCTACTATACTTCAAAAAAAGGAGTTAGCAGCAAAATACCTCACGAGGCAGCCAACGCTAATAGACGTATGGCGCACGAACTAGCACTAAAAGACCAAGAGGCCCAAATCAGGGATAGAGACGCTCTATTAAAGGAGCAGGAAGCACAGAGTAGCGAACGCGCTAGTGCTCGAGAATTATTAAAATTAGACAAGCAGATCGAACTAGCAAGGCTAACGGCTGCAAATCTTAATAGTAGTTCAAACCCCAGTAGTGGTACAGTAATGCCTTCTACTCCCAGTGACCCTGTAAACAAACCTGGTAAAATTGTTGACGCTGTGAGACTTGTAAATAAGTGGACTGCCAAATCGGAAATTAATAGCTTTGTAAAGATTTTTAAAAAGACTATGGAAACTCCGCGAATAGAAAAATCTGAGTGGGTGGTGGGTTTACAGCCTTTCTTAGGAGAAATTTTGATTAAAGTGTGTGATCAAATGTCAGTTGGAGAAATGCATAACTATGAGCTAGTTAATAACAGGTTACTAGAAAAGTTTGTTCAAACTAAAGAGTCGGTTCAAGCCCAGTTTCGTTCTCTCGAACGCGAGTCCGAGCAGTTGTTCCACGAACACGCTTTCGAACTAGAAACCCTATTTGCAAGATGGGTGGCATTAGCTGAAATTAATAACAGCTACGACAAGTTGTCTAATCTAATCCTACTTGAACAATTTACCAAATCATGTCCTATTGCATTACGTAAATGGTTGCCGGACCAGATTAGGACTGGGACGTTACAAGAAGCAGCCAAACTCTGTGACGAGTTCACCACCAGAAATAAACAGATTTCTGCCGACATGGCCCTTAAAACAGGGAAAGCACAACCTAGTGCATCAACGTCTGGACAAGCTTCTAAAGCTTCTTCCAATTTTCAAAGCGGCAACAGAGCCCCTTCCACTGCAGCTAAACCGGCTGGTTCTGCAGCATCTTCTGCCGACTCGAGTAAAGGAGACTCGGCAAGCAGTAACAATTCCAATCGTGAATTTGATAGGCCCTGTAAGAAGTTTGAAGGTGTTTGCTTCTTTTGCAACAAAATCGGCCACCGGAAATCCGAGTGCCGTATGCGTATAGCCCAAGAGGCTAATCCAGCTACAAATGTTGTATGTCACTTTGTTAGTAACAACCCTCCCGAAATGGTCTTAGCTAAACATATTCAGTTATTCACGAATGGTCAGTGAATGGTACGAAATGCCTTGTTTTACGAGACACAGGCTCTACTCACGACGTAATTGCTAGGGATTTTGTGAAACCCGAGCAATTCACGGGTGAATATACCCATTGTCATAACGCTCTCATAGAGCAGACAACCGCCCACGCAATTGCAATTATTGACGTGGCAACTCTAGTCTCAGCCCACATGGGTCCACATTTTAAGAGGCTTTTGGGTGTGCCCTCGCAAACTGTGTTGGAAGAAAAAGGTTTAAAGGCCCTGCCCCCTTTCTCTAATACAGTAACCCATTCCCAAACTCGTGCGGAACAACAACTCCCGATATTAAAACCCAGATATCGTGAGATAGAGTCTGAAAGTGGAGACGACTCAGGTAGTGAAGTAGAACTTAGTGTAGTTCCCCCTTCCCAGGAAGTTTCTGTAAACCCTAAGGTAGACAGCTTAGATGTGGCTATTTTAGGACCCCAATCCGATCAATTAACCAATTTACTGAACGTCGATAAAGACGAATTTGCCAAGTTGCAGTTTAACTGCCCAACTTTATAAACTTGCTGGAAAACTGCTGAGCTCCCGCTGAACCAGCAGGATGAAAACAAACAGTTTTTCATCGAAAAAGAATTGCATTTTCGTAAGCCCTTTCGGCCTTTAGGAAAATCGTTAATCGAGAGACAGTTAGTGCTTCCTAAAGAATGTAGAACTTTAGTTTTAAACACTGCGCATGCAAATGCACGGGCTGGGCATCTTGGCCGGTCCAAAACAAATGACAGAGTGTTAACTAACTTCTACTGGCCTCATTGTTTCACCGATATGGACAATTTTGTTTCAACTTGTTAATGGTAAATCTAGACAGAAGTTCGTTGCCCCCATGGTGCTAGTGCCCATGGATGGGGAGCCTTTCAACCGATACATAGTAGATATCGTTAGCCCCATTAAGCCTACCAGTAAGGCTGGTTATAGGTACATTTTATCGTTACTTGACCCGGCAACAAAGTTTCCCGAGGCTGTGCCACTAAAAGAGGCCAACAGCCAGAGCGTTGTAGATGCTCTTCTCCTCGTCTTTTCTAGATTAGGCTTCCCCTCAGAGCTCCAGTCTGACCTGGGCTCATGTTTCATTTCCGAACTAACAACTTTATTTCTGGAAAAATGCGGTATAAAGTGTGTTAATGCTAATGTGAACCACCCGCAATCTAACAGCGTGGAACGTTTCCACCGGACGCTCAAAGCGGTGCTAAGAGCTGTTTGTTACGAGGATCCCCAGGACTGGGAAAGATGCTTACCCGGAGCCATGTTTGCTCTAAGAACTGCTCCACGTGAGAGCACGGGCTTCACTCCAGCTGAAATGGTCTACGGACGCAACCTCAAAGGCCCACTGGAGTTGGTGAAAAGCCATTGGATTGAGACGGACGTTCATCCATCTGTTTTGGAGTACATATTGGACTTGCTCCAACGATTTAAGTACTCTCGTGATCTCTCTCAAGAGAATATCACTAAAAGTCAAATGAAGAATAAAACCGACTATGACATTCAGGCAGTTGAACGTAAATTCAAAGTTTGTGATAGGTTCTAGTCCTTAAGCCAGCACGCACCAATAAGTTGGTGGATGGACCCTGCAAAGTTTTGAAACGATTATCGGAGACAAATTATCTTATAAAAAAAAAATCGTTTGGTCAACAAAAAGAGACCATTTATCATGTATACCTTCTCAAGCCCTATCTGCCTAGGGAGGGGTCAAACAACCACTCTTACAATGACGAACGTGAGCTTCCTCACACCGACCATGTATGGACAGGTCAACCTGGTGATGGCCACCTTACTGCTAAGGCCGCCACGAGTCTTTTCAAAAAGACGGGCAACTTGACTGAGTTGCAGCCAAACGACCTCCTTGAGGTATTCGAACGAGTTGACGGTGTTTTCTCTACTCTACCAGGACGCACAGACCTTGTCACTCACGACGTTGAGTTAATCACTCCCAAAGTCAAACCCTGTAAGTACTATCGCCACGCGAAGTTCGAAAGGGATTTGATCGTCAACGAAATCAAGCGTATGCTTGACTTGGGCTTAATCATTGAAACTGATTCCCCACATGGTTCACCCATGATCATCGTCCAGAAAGAAGACGCCAGCCCACGTCCTGTAGCTGACTACAGAGAGCTGAACAACAATACGGTAACTAAAGATTACCCAATTCCCAACATAGAGGAATGTATTGAGCGAGCAGCGAAGTGGAAATACATATCCATTTTCTACCTTAACCGTGGATTTTGGCAAGTGCGCTTGACGCCACAGGCATCATTAGCCGCCATCATCTCAACTCCCATTGGGAAGTTTGCTCCCCTCATGATGAACATGGGGATGAATAACGCTCCATTTTGCTTCCAGAAGCTTATGGACAATGTCACTCGTGGCATGGAGGAGTATGTCACACCCTCCAAGACGACACCGCTGTTGGGGCTGAAACGTGGCCACAGCATCTCGAAAATGTCTACAACTTTCTCTCTGCTGTCAAGAAGGCCGGATTGACGGTAAATGCAAAGAAATCGCAGGTCGCTTGCAGCAAAGCTACTTTCCTTGGCCATGAAGTTGGCAATGGATCCCGCACACCCTCTGAGGTGAAGGTTTTGGCTGTGCAAAAATTTGCCCGCCCCTAAACTAAGAAAGATGTCCGTTCCTTTCTAGGTTTGGTAGGATATTAACAAAGGTATATCCCCCACTATTCTGAAACCTGTGCATGTCTTACAGACGCCTTGAAAAAGGATGCACCTGATTCCGTCATTTGGGATGAGTCTAAGCAGACTGCCTTTGACACACTCAAAAACTCTTTAGTGACGTTTCCAGTCCTGAGAGCACCCGACTTCACGCAAACTTTCATCCTGCAGTGTGATTGTTCTGACCGTGGTTTTGTCACAAGTGTTTGGAGAAGAGGAACACCCCTGTCTTTACGTCTCACGTAAACAGACAGCCCGTGAGCAAAACTACGGAATGACCGAAAAGGAATGCGCGTGTTTGATCTGGTCTGTTGCCAAATTGCGTCCCTACATCTATGGGACAAAATTTATCATAGAATCCGATGACAACCCATTGCATTGGCTCAAGCAAATGTCTGGCAAAAACCCCAGATTGCTTAGGTGGAGCCTAACCCTACAGGACTATGACTACACAGTTAAATACAAACCTGGAAAGTTTCACGTAAACGCTGACGCTCTCAGCAGGTATTTTGTTTAAACATTAATTGTTGAAACACGTTATTTTCAGTCCAAATTGACTGGAAATTAATTTTATCTTTAATTTTGTTAAGTGGTACGTTGAAAGTGCAACCACACCAAAAGGAACTTTCAGCTATTTTCCCGTTTTGGACTTCACACCTAAATTTTAAGTGCCAATGTTTTCTCTCCGTATAAATTTCTACCTCTTCCTGTGTGGAAGAAAGTTTGTAATGATTGAACGACACGTAATTAATGTTCATTAGGAGCATTCTACGGGAGTTTAGCGGTCCCTGGCTATCTCCTCTTTAAGTTTTCTACGAAATGGCTTTCTTTAAAAACAGCTGTCCGTCTCACCTCTGAGTGCAAAAGGTTAACTCTGTCATTAAAAGGTTGTTGAGTATAATCCATAAAACCTCCCGGTGTTTTAATTTTTATGTGTAAGTTATGGGGTCTACCTCTAAATCCTTCAGCGTTAAATTTTCATAATTTCAAATTTGCACTTATAGTATCCTCTATTCTGATCCTTATCGCAAGCTAGGTTCTGAGGAGTGTACCCAGGGGTATTTTTTCTAGGTTTTCCCAGATAAAAAAAATAACTTTCTGTGAACAGCTGACTGGTTAGAGCATTAAATGTTGCGATTATATCATTTGAATTTAACAACTACAAAAACCATAAACTAACTTTCCCAAACTTAGTGTTTTTCCTTTATGAATGTTTTGCTCCAATTTTCTTTGTGGCCTGTACGAATTTCCTGCATCTGCAGCGCGGACTGCAGAAAGTTAATTTTTGCAAGTAGTGTCCTTTTAAAGTATGTAATTTTTATTTACAAAAAAATTTCTTGGGCCACAAAAACGTTAGTCCCCCCCTAAAATATAAAACGGTGATTTTTATTTTTTGTAAACCAGTGTATTTTATAAACGTGTGGTGATGTATTTCATAGATGTATTTCTCAGAAGGTGTATTCCTTGGTGCACGTATTTTGCAATTAGTTCACATGGCTTGGCAGTCTTGTTCTTTGACATGTCTTGTGTGCACTGACCTTTTCTGTTGTAGCTCTTATTTGGCGTTCAACAAGAACCCCAAATGAAGTCTTCCGTGTGGGGGCGTGTAAACGTGGTCTTCGTATTGGATACTCTTGGTGAGGCCACCTCAACACCACCGAACAAAAACCCGAGGGCTGAAATTCAAAATTCTGTATGTTTTGTAAATTACATTTTTTTCTCATAGGCATAAAGCCGAACACATCAGCTTAGTGTTTGACTAGGAGGGGCTTCCTCTGTGACGGTACTAAACCTCATAACCATGTACAGACACACTTGAGCTGATATTTTTTATTTATAATTACGGTGACAACTTTGGTTATTCATGAAAAATGTCCGACGTTTTAATTCACTTGTCTGCTCCTGCAAACGCGTGAAAAACTAACCTAATATATGTTTTTTTAACCAAACCTAAGCTGGTATATTTAATTTTTTACAGGCACTCTAAATGCATTTTAGTAGCGTAACTTTTTGCCATGAACCCTACCGGAGCTCAACGTGCATGTTTGTTTTTATTTAACGGACCTAGTGTTTATTTTATGTTTATTTTGTATAGGCACCATCAACCACTCCTCTCCGGCGTGGCTACCTTCCCAAAGCAAATAAACTAGCCATTCCTGCAATTAAATACGGTTCCCAATGTTTAAATCTGAGCATACTTCGTTCCCCCCCCTACCTTCAATAGTTGCGATATGTAATATCGTAGTTTCAGTTAAATAGGCCTATTCCCACATTGTTACGAGTTTTAAACTCAATTGCACTTTCATGCCAGGCCTCTAACCGCTCCCAAGCTTTCAAAAATCCTTTGTTAATTCAGCTCCAGCAATTCCCCACCAACCAAAAGGCTGGATTCAATTTCCCTTCCAACCAGAGCGCTCAGCTACCCTGCCCGTCCAGGCTGTCATGCCTACTTCCGGTAGTGACAGACCGGCCAGTACGGGTCCGTCTCTCCTCCCTCTACGGGCTTTCCTATTCCCCGCTCTACCCCCTCCCCCGGTCGCTCTCCTACAGGCCGCCCTTGCCCTCCTCCTGGCTGGCAAGCAGCAGGTATAAAACCAGACTGCAAGGGAGTTCCTTAGCACAGCTCAGAAATCTCAAGGCTAGAGTAAGCTATGCAGGTCGTGAGTGGAGATGCCACGGTCCGATCGTTGCCATGCCGGGCAAAGGTAGTTGGTTCGTATGTAACTTAGTTTAGATTGAAATTTTATCTTTTAGACTCGCATTCAAAATTTATAGTTTAATTTTAAATTAACCCCTAGTCTTGAAAGTAAATATGGTGCGTTAAACCATCGGCATTTAGGACGTAGACGGCCGTAACGTAAGGGTTCACGGTCCCTTCCTAAAAACCAGTTTTCTTTTCACCGTTTTCATTAAATGTAGTTTTAATGTAAAACAAAGGCCATTGGGTCTGTTAGATTTGCAGAAGCAAAGCACTTCATGGAGGGTACATCCCATTTCTAACTAGCATTCCGATGGGGACGGTTTGATCTTGTGAGAGCACCACTTTGAAACATAACTGTATGACAGATCTACTTTTATCGATCAGCTGCGGCTGTGCATAAAATAGAGGGGTCTTTTGCGAAATCCCCAGTTGCCTATTCAAAGTCACTTTTTCTATTTGAAATTGTTGTAAGTTATTTTTGAACTCAATCCAAGTTCTTGTAAAGTATATCTGAATTTTTAATGTAAAATTCTCCGTTGTTTTTTTTTTCACTAAAACTAAGTTGCAGTTTTGTAAATAACTTAAAATGTAAAAGTGCGATCTATTACATGTTTGACTAAAAATAAAACCAGGAGTTTTAAACGCCAAACCTAAGTTATTCTTGGATGTTGCTAGAAGATTTAGGATAATTCTCGTAAATTTAGCTTGGTTAGCTTCTTCCTACCTTGATGGCAGCGATACCCGCTTTTTATTGTTAGTTAGGCCTTGATTAGGACGTCAATGGTCCTTTCCCTACACCGGGCTGTAGCAATTGTGCTGTTTTAAACCAAACGTACGTAAAATAAGTTCTGGACAATAAGAAGTTAGACTCAGTTTCACCAGGCGTCGGACGATGCTACAAGCACCTCTCCTGTCATAGCATCCGTCTCCGTTACATGGTGCTTGCTCACTACTTCGGCTATCGAAAAACCTAGGTGGGTCAATCTAGCTCTGCAGACTGACAGAAAAGACGCTCAAACTAAAAATCATGCGGTATTCGATCATTGCAGCCTTCAAGATGCTCACATGACTTTAAATTCTGAACGTTACCCATTTTTGGACTTGAACGTAAATTATGCTAGTAGAGATTACTCGAACCTTTATAGAATGGCTCAGGAGTTTAGACGCGCTTTGTACGATGTCGGGGACTTGTGCGTTGATTCGGTGAAGTTTAAAAAGGCATATCCTCTAGTGGTTTTGGATTGTTCCAAGCAGTCGGAGAGACTTCAGTCCGGTATACGTCGACGTGCAAGTGAAATTGAAATTTAACGCTGCGGTTCGAGCTAACACGATGTGCCACGCGTTGTTGATTGGAGATGGAAAATAAGTTTGAAATTGGATAAAGGTAAAGTCGAAGTTATTTATTAATATAAATAAAAGAGAAAATGGTGATCAAAGTGAAAAGAAGCAAGATTGGAAAAAAAACGGAGTGGGTTGAAAATAAGAAAGATCGGGAAACGAGGTGGGATTCTACCATTGTTGGCATTGCTCTGATCCATCTTAGACGGTGTAGGCGCTCTAGCCTGGGGTGCTATTTGTGGTGTCGTCCTAGAGACACCACAATGGTAGTCCTTTAAGTCCCAATGTAAACCCATCCATAGTCTAATATACGTCCATAGTTAATTACAGTCTCTCCATACAATGTTGTTGCCATACCAATATCACATGACTACATGTCATGTGACATACCTTATATAAAGGCTGTACCTTTGTAATAAAGCTGTCCTTCAAGTGTTAGCCTACAGCACTGTGTTCCTAGTCTTACTATGCCTTAGTTGAACCCACCAGTGTATGAATGTCACCCTCATACATCACAGATGGCAACGAGGCGGTACTAAGGTTTTAAATTAATTTATTATTTATTAGTTTATCAGCAAAACTAATCCTAAGCTATGGTCAAGGGGGTCTATCAAGAAGAAGCTATCTCATTTGATTTACAGTGTACTTACTGAAGAGCTTGTTGGAGTGCGTAAGCACAGAGACCAGTTGCGGCCCAGAATTAATCCAGTTGACGCCGTAGAATTATCTCAAAACGCACTAAGTTCGGCGAATAATTCTGCCAATTTTGGCATGAATAAAAGAGCCGCTTATTCGAAAGAACACGTAGTTTCAAAGAAGCGGTATTCTGTTGGTATGTCACATCACGATCAGGTGATTCACGAGCATTCAAATTGTCGGCGGCAATCCGTGGGCCAATCACGGCGTTCCACCGTTGCCAGGCAGGGAGCTACACCAATCAAAAGCCCCTCACCTGACAATTTACGAGTTGCGACACCAGGTGTCAGCACAATCCAGTCGAAATCACCCCACACACAGCCAGTGGGCGAGTCCGATGACGTCACTGTTCCCAGTGAGCTAGCCATGTCGCAAAACTTCAGCGCCTCCCAGCGAGATATTGGGGCGACAGCTTTACTTACAAAGCTTTACTTACAAAGCAGTCTCCTGCAAACCATTGGAGCCCGCTAAGGTGAAAAGCCAACAGAGAAAGCGTAAGGTTGCACCATCTTCACCACGTGCGGATGATGCAGTGCAGCCTCCAATAGTATCAGGTCGTCCGAAGTGAACAAAACGAGCTCCGGACAAGCTCAATATTTAATAAATCGTAGGCTAATATGAGTGTTCGTAATCTGTTCTACGTCAGCCCGATTGGGGGTTGTATTTTAACTTGTGCGATGCTCGCAACCTGTGTTTGGAATAGTTAATCGTGCAAGGGATTGACCTTGTAAATTTTAATTGTGCCTATGGTTGGCAACATGTGTTTTCAGGTTATTTGTGAGGAAAATTGTTTCCTCGGTTTTAAAACATGTTTCTTTTCTCTTTCATGTAAATATTTCCTTCACGACCGGACAACTGCTTTGGGAGCTGAAACAGCCTTCGGCGTGAGCTAACTCATCTGTAACTAACTAACAGATGTACTCATCAGCCACATGTTTGCAACTAATCAACTCCGTTGTAAGCAGCAGTTGTTGTTATAACCAAAAGCCAAAAAAGAGGGAGACACGACCGAACTTTATTCGAAATTATCAACCACAAGCCAGATTTGGAATAATAAAGTCAGATGGATTTCATGGTGCCAGTTTTTCAAGCATCATTAAAAATTTCAGATATTTTGTTGAGTTAAGGGGGGGTTACAAGCTTTCACAAAATGTTTAGTTTTTCTTTGAAAGCGACACATTTTCTTCTAATAATTACAACTTAAAGTAGGCAGTGACTAATAAAAAAATTCATGCCTTCAAATAATACATATTTATTTTTCAGCTAGACTAAAGAATTTTTTTCTTTTTTTTTTATTAGTTGGTTGTATTGTGATGTCGTCGTAGAGACACCACAATGGTAGTCCTTTAAGTCCCAATGTAAACCCATCCATAGTCTAATATACCTCCATAGTTAATTACAGTCTATCCATACAATGTTGTTGCCATACCAATATCACATGACTACATGTCATGTGACATACCTTATATAAAGGCTGTACCTTTGTAATAAAGCTGTCCTTCAAGTGTTAGCCTACAGCACTGTGTTCCTAGTCTTACTATGCCTTAGTTGAACCCACCAGTGTATGAATGTCACCCTCATACATCACACTACTGGTATCGCTGCCTCAGTTAAAAAGAACCAGGAGGATGCTAAGGTACTAAGCTAGATGGTGAGACATAACAAGAAGATGGTGGGTTCGGGGTTGAAGAAGAAACGAAGAGTCAAAAAAAAATATCTCGTAGCAACGGCCTTTACTTAAGGCCACCCAAGGTCTAATCGATTTTAATAAACCTTTAACGAATTTTGATTTAAATAGATTGGTGAAAGTAATGAAAATTCCAAAATTGAAAGGTACTTTTAGCAAAGACACACTCCCCTATGGGCGGAAACGGCATTTTGAACTTGGAAGATTTCCACAATAGAGATGGAAGTCACTGGGTCACCTATTCCACTATTGCGGGAGAACCCTGTTATTTCGATAGTTTTGGCAACGTGGGTCCTCCCCGGTCCGTGGTTAACTACTTGGGACCGAGAATTAAATACAATTACAAACGCGTACAAAACTTTGATCAAATTTGGTCTGGTCACTTTTGCCTATTTTTCCTAAGCAACTTCTCTAAGGTTCGTAATTACGAAGCCGTTTTAAATAGGATGAGATAAGTTATCTATTGAAAAGTTACGTGCAAATCTAACTGGAAATATATATCTTCCGTATGAAAATCTTCCATTGCTTGTACCACGATTGGCAAATCTTTTTCTATTTTGTAAGGAATTTCGAAATCGGTAGTCGTTGAATGCTCGTCCTTTACTTTAGTAATGTAGCAAGCTCCCTTTCCTACTTTACATCTAACGAGTGCCACCTCGGATCGCTGTAATATAAAATTGCTTTACGAATTAAACCAGAACTTGTAGATAGGAAGCTCGAAAGAGCGCCGGAAGTAACGAACCAATCGCCTGATTTATCCAAGGGCTTTTCGTTCTGAAGCTGATTATCATGTAACAGTTTTCATGCACAAATTTCTTCGTAGCCGCGTCACTCGGTAAAGTAGGTTCACTTAGCTTTCTAATCTGTTTGTTCGCGACATTGGAGTGTTCTTTCTGATCGTCTTGTAACAAGCAATTGCTGTCAACGAATACCTTAGTAACAGTATCACTCGGTAAAGGAGGTTCGATTAGATTCCTAATCGGTTTGTTCGTAGCGTTGAAGTATACTTTTTGATCATCCTGTAACAAGCAGTTCCTGTAAGCATGCACTTTTGTGGCTGCATCAACGGCATGTCGGGGAAAGGGTTCTAGGTGAATATCCCCCTGGTGAAAAGCTCCCCAGAAAATAATTCCCCGTCAATATCCCCCCTTTCGATTTTCCCCTGGAAAATATCCCCCAATACCAATTTTCCCCGAAATATATTCCCCCTACAAAAAAAGTACAAATACAAAACAAAAATAAATAAACCATTAGGTTAGGTGGGGGATTGATGATAATCAATACGGATGCAAATCTATTTACGTTGCCTTTTGGACTTGTATGTTAGACTGCCTGAGCGGGGATTCAAACCCACGACCTTTGAAATCAAAGGCTGAGGTCCTACCACTGAGCCAACGTGTCAGTATGGCTCAGCGGTAGGACCTCGGCCTTTGATTTCAAAGGTTGTGGGTTCGATTCCCCGCTCAGGCAGTCTGACACATAAGTCCAAAAAAGCAACGTAAATAAGTTTACATCCATATTTATTTAACCCATCTTGAGCCATTGGCTTTCCGTCCTGTATTATGATAATCGTCCTAAGGGGCCTCAGCCTAAATAAAAACTTTCAAATTTAAACTACACGATACGAACCACTACCATAGTGCATGGCATGGCAACATTCGGATGGCAACGTTCCTATCCCGATCGGCGTGACCACCTCCTAGCTTGAGATTTGTGAGCTGTGCTGTGGAATCATGGAGTTGGGGGTTTTTATGCCTGCTACCTGGCAGCAAGGTAGAGGGTTAGCGCGGGCCTGCAGGAGAGCGACGGGGGGTAGGTTGGGGAAGAGGGCAGCCCGTGGAAGGAGGAGAGACGGACCCGTACCGGCCGAGCTGGCACTACCGGAAGTCGGCCAAGACAGCGCGGACGGGCAGGGTAGCTGGGGCGCTCTTAGTGTCTTTACCGTTTTTATATAAACGGGCAAGGAATTTTTAATGACTTTGGAAACAATTAGAGGCCTGGCATGAAGGTGCAGTGAGATTAAAACTCATAAACAACGTGAGAATAGCCCTATAAAAATTATTTAACTACGATATTAGGTATCGCACTATTGAAGGTAGGGGGGGACGAAGTGTTTTGCACAGAATACTGGGTTTGCTTAATAGAAGGATGGGCAAGCTAGTAAGGCATTGGGTACAGTGGGTGGTCACCCTCGGCGATTTTCGTAATAATATTTACACCTCAAAATTGCGTCCGGTGAAATTGCAGATAAAACTCTTTTGGTTGTCCGAGCACATGGTAGGTTCTTGGGGGCAAGGTAAAATGGCAAAAGATTAAATAAAGTCACAATTATTGCTAGAACGCATTTAAAGTTTGGGGCATTAATTTTGCAGTGGCAGAACTTAGTTATCATGGAAGTTGGAAAGTTTTCATATATATTTGGTGCACAACAAACAAGATAAAAAATATCGCACTTGACATGATCACATCCTAGTCATGAGGTTAAGTACCTTTGCAAAGGAAGCCCCTCCTAACCCACAACTAAGCTAATCTAAGTCGGCTTTATGCCTAAAGAAAAAAAAAGTAGAAAAGAATCAATTACATTTTTGTACAATTTCGTTGAAACTTGGTTTCCCGGAAGTTTTTTTTGACAGCTGGAGTCCCGGTATCCTCTCCAAAAGGGTTTTGGCCGAAAAAGCCCTTACAGCTTTTACTGTACATTCGGATGAGGTTACTATGGTCGGAGCTCTGAAATAAAATACAAGATATAACACTGAATGTCCGGTAAAATAAATATAGTCGTGTTTGCCATTTTTGGACAAGGTAGAGTCCGTGAGAAAAATTTACGTTAATGATTGCTTTGAAAGCACTAGGCACAAAATTAAAATAAACCAGCTTGTGTTCGAATGCTAGAACGCAAATAATAACATGAGTGTAGTTGAAGTTTTCATAGTTGCTAAAATCGTTACCTTAGTAAAAATAAAAACGTTGAGTACGGGTCCTCATACATGTATGTGGTTGAGTGCCGATTGGCAGCCCCTCCTACAACAACACTAAGCTAGTTGGCTTTATGCCTGTAAAATAATTCAAAGTACAAAATAAATATTTACAAGTTCCCTTGCTGTCAACTTGCAAACTTGCAACTTGCAACTTGCAACTTGCTGTGACTCGTAAAGACAGGGATGTTCTTCACCATCGAACATTTGGGACAAAATAACACCCATACCTCGTTCAGAACAGTCGCACTGTAAAATAAAAGTTTGACTGAAGTTAGGAGCTCTCAGGACTGGAAACGTCACTAGAGCTTGTTTCAAGGAGTCAAACGCTGTTTGTTTAGACTCATCCCAGACAACATGATCTGGTGCTTCCCTGTAAGACGCGCACAGGTTTCAGAATAGTGATTAATGTACCTCTGATAGTACCCTACCAAACCGAGAAAAGAACGGACATCCTTCTTAGTTTGTGGCCTAGCGAATTTTTGCACAGCCAAAACTTTGACTTCAGAATGAGTTCGAGATCCTCCACCAACTTCATGGCCTAAGAAAGTGGCTTTGCTGCAAGCAACCTGCGACTTACCGGCATTAACCGTGAGTCCGGCTTTCTTGACAGCAGAAAGAAAATTAAAAGACATGATCGAGATGTTGTTGCCACGTTTTGGCACCAACAGCGGTGTCATCTTGGAAAGGAGTAACAGACTCTTCCATGCCCCTAGTGACACCATCCATCAGCTTTTGAAAGCAGAAGGGAGCTTTCTTCATCTCCATGTTCATCATGAGTGGGGCAAACTTCCCAATGGGAGTTGTAATAGTGGCGGTTAAAGAAGCCTGGGGCGTCAAACGCACTTGCCAAAATCCTCTGTTGATGTCGAAAATGGAGATATACTTCCATTTTGCAGCCCTTTCGATACATTCCTCGATGTTGGGAATGGGGTAGTCTTTTGTGACTGTTTTATTCTTCAACTCACGGTAGTCAGCTACCGGACGTGGGCTGGTGTTTTCTTTTTGGACAATAATCATGGGAGACCCGTGTTGCGAGTCGGTTTGAAGAATCAAGCATCCGCTTAATTTCTGTAACAATCAAGTCACGCTCATACTTCACATGGCGATATATTATTTGCAGGGTTTCACATGTGGATCAATTAATTCAACGTCGTGAATAACTAGGTCTGTATGGCCTGGTAAAGTGGAGAAAACACCATCCATTCGTTCAAAAACATCGAGCAAATAGCTCTTCTGCTGTTCAGTTAAAGAGCCTACTTTCTTAAAGCGGCCCATAGCCTCCTTAGCAGTAAGGTGGCCATCTCCAGGCTGACCTATCCAAACATGGTCAAGGTGAGTAGTTTCACGTTCATCAAAAAAGGCATAATTAGTAGCTCCTTCCCTAGGTAAATAAGGCTTGAGGAGGTTGATGTGGTAGACTCTCTCCTTCTGTGCACCAAACGATTTTTTTATTAGGTAGTTTGTGTCAGACAATCTTTTCAACACCAAACATGGGCCATCCCAATATTTGTCTAACTTATTGGTTCTGGAAGGCTTAAGTACTAAAACTTTGTCTCCTTGCTTGAACTTACGTTCAGTGGCCTTTCTGTCATATAATGACTTGTTTTTCAATTGTTACTTCGTGATATTCTCTTGAGAGATTTCACGGGAATACTTGAATCGCTGAAGTAAATCCAGGATGTATGTAAAACAATTGGGTGAACGTCAGGCTCAACCCATTGGCTTTTAACCAACTTCAATGGGCCTTTGATGTTACGGCCGTAAACAAGCTCAGCAGGAGTGAAGCCGGTGCTCTCATGAGGAGCGGTTCGAAGAGCAAACATTGCTCCGGGTAAACACCTCTCCCAGTCTTCAGGATGCTCATGGCATAATGCGAGCAACACTGCCTTTAGTGTGCGGTGAAAGCGTTCGACGCTATTTGATTTGGGGTGGTTAACGCTGGAATTAATACATTTTATTCCGCATTTTTCCAAAAACAACGTGGTGAGTTCAGAAACGAAGGGTGAGCCCAGGTCGGACTGGAGCTCTCCAGGAAATCCAAGTCGGGAAAATACTTGTAGAAGTGCATCGACAAAACTTTGGCTGTTAGCCTCTTTGAGGGGGAACAGCTTCAGGGAACTTTGTTGCAGGGTCAAATAGGGAAAGTATATACTTAAAACCAGCCTTGCTTGTAGGCCTTATTGGACCAACAATATCAATAACATACCTATTTGTAAAGAAGACGGAGTTCTTCACTCGATTTGAGAAGCGACCTCGACTCAAACTATCAAAAACCTGAGGGTAATTTTTGTTTACGGCAACGAACAATTTTTTGTTATTTGCGCTCCAGCGCTAAAAAGACCTCGGTCTTTGGATCACCATAACTCCGTGAAAAATGGACCAAATCGTCTCATCTTTGAAGCTCTTAATAGCCACACACTTTATCTGTATTCCCCCGGAAACAGATCCCGAAAATTCGATCTAGAACCAGAACTACACCATTTTGAAAAACCTCCAACACCGAAGCCTTAACGCACGAGACGCCATTTTTCGAACCTGTAAAAATGTACTTATTTTTCGTTTATTTCTTGTCGGCATAAAGTCAAATACATTAGCTTAGTGTTTGATAGGAGGGGCTTCCTCTATGAAGGTACTTAACATCATAATTCATGTACAGATACACTTTGTTTTGATATTTCTTAAGTTTATGTACGGTGACGATCACGAATGTATTTGAGAAACATCCAACATCCAAAATCAATTATCTGCTGCTGCTAATAATCTTTAACTATTTTAAAATACGTTTTAGTATTTGCTGGTACACTTAACTTTTTATTTTTATAATAATCTTTTAACGTAACCTTTTCCCATCACCACTACCAAAGCTCAGGCAACATGATGCTTTGAATTTTACCGGACACGTTTTTATTTATGTAACTTAGTTGTTCCTTGCAAATCGACTTGGTTACCAATTCCCAATGCAAAACCTGGCTTCCTTCTATTAAAACCGAATTTATTGAGATCTTTCCTTCTGTAGTCGTGATGCCTAACATCGTGGTTTAATAAGAAAGCAATCAATAATAATTAAAGGCCTTTTCACGTTCCAAACAATGAGATTAACTCTACTGGCCTATCTCTACTCCTTCAGTCACACAGTTGTTCCTTCAAACGGCTCCCAGCAAAAACCCTTTGCTCAGCTGACTTTTCCATTGTTCTCCAGGCCCTCCACCAATCAGACCCCCGTAGCTCTCCTCGGCGTCCGCGGTTTGATCGCGAGAATCCTCCCTGTTTGTATATAAAGCCCCAGCCCCCCTCAATCCACAGCACACACTCAACAGATCTCAAAGCCAGTCGGTAAAGGAGATGTCCCGTCCGAATGTTGCCATGCCGGGCAAAGGTAGTGGTTCGTATTGACTAGTCTAAACTTAGAAAATTTTATTTCGGAAAACCCTATTCTAAATTTTAGTTCTATTTTAAACTACCTTAACACTTTGAGAATTATGGGTGGAGACGCCATAGTCGGCATTCTTGGTCCCCCTACCCCATAACGTCAGGGTTCACGGTCCCTTACTAAAATCCAGCTTTATTTCCCGTGTTTCTAGTTATGAATTTACTCTAAACATTAAATCTGAAAGTGATGACTTATTTGCTTAAGCCGCGTACTTCAATGGTGGATACCCAAATAACAAGGATCTAACAGGTTTGAAGATTTGATTCTACGTCGGACTTAGAAAACATAGTCTTAGACTATTGTGTGTAATTCCCGCACATAATAGATTTATTGCATGTAATTCCCGCGGTTTGCATGTAATAACGGGTTCCCGAGGTCCCACAAAACATTTTCTAATCGAAATTGTAGTTTTACTCTTTGCATCGCAGGTAAAGTTTGAGTGAATTTTAATTGTAAATTCTTGTTGATTTTTTATGTAAAAATCGCCGTGCTTTAGCTTAAAGCCCTTTGCTTGTGAAAACTAGTTGATACCAAATGTAATTGTTTATATTTTGTTTGCCTTTTAATAAACCCAGAGTTTTTTTTAAACGGCCGTGATTCTACTAGTGAGATTAATTGCTAGAGTTAATTATTTAAGAAAACCACTTTTAAACTCAGTGCTGCAATTAACAACACCCACCTGGTGGCAGCAAATACCCCCCTTTAAAGTTGTCTAGTTAGCCTACGATTAAGACAAATGACTGTCTGTTACCCATACTGGGCCAGTAGTACATGTGTGCTGTTTCCGCAAAAGTAAAAACCTCCACTCCAATTAGAAATATAAAGATCAAGACCATCTTGATGTGGGCGAGGTTACAAGCACCTCGACAGTCGTAGCTTTGGCCGCTACAATTTGATGGCAGCGGTGGGATGAACAAGTGCTGTTCCTTCAAGCGTTTCCCCCCTGCCATGCTACTACAGTTGAACAATTCTTCAATCTGTTAACCGCAACTTGGACGAAGGTTGCAAGAAAAAGATGTCCGTGACTCCGTCTAAATAGTCACCCGAAAAAGACGCCTGCATTGCCGCCACAATCAATGCACCCCAACCCGCCCAGTAACAACGCCGTTCCTGGAGCCAGACGACTGGAACTGCAGCTTCACAGAGTGGACGCCTGCCCAGCCGAGATACACGTATCAACCCCATAACCTGTGAGGAGAAGCCGCCCAAGAAAGGACGCGGAGCTCCTGCACAGACGACTGTGCCCTTGGATACTCCAAACATCGCCGCAGTGCCAGTGATCCAGAGACGTTCTAGTTCAACGCCCTTGGAATTAGGGTCTTCAATCGACGGTGGGACGATTGACCGAAAGTGGATGACTGACCGCACAGCGATTGTGCCAAGCAGGGTAAGTGTGCGTAGGATATGCTTTGGCCTGCCAAGTCTAGTGTTGTAGTTAGAAGCATTTTATGTATTTTAATTATTTATACTCCAAATCACAAAATAAACCTTTAGGCTTACTTAAATTACTTTGAAACGTTATTGAACCACTTCAATCTCGGAAATTACTCATTACGCTCACTTTCAAAAACAGGATACTGTCAGTATCTTGTAAATTTTCGATTGTATTTCAACAATCTTCATCAGGCAGGGTCAAGAAAATTGAGTCTTCTGGTTACATTTTCGTCTGCTTGCTTTTTCGTCTGCTTGCTTGATAAGAAAAGAAAGTCCACGGCCTCCGATATTTACAAGGTAAGCACCAACAAGCGGCCTGGACACCTATATATACAACGCTGGATCCAATATTTACAATGTTACGTATAAATGGTTAGGTTCTCGCAATAAACAAGGTCCAAGCACATTTATTACTTGCTTCTTTCACGCCATCTTTGCTTCAATATGCCATCTAATTCATTCCCAACCAAGTGCATGATTTTTGGGTTAGATGGGCCCTGGATGTTCATTAGGGGGATGTTATTTATTAAGTGGTGCTGGATCGCAATAGACTCTAGGCACCGTAGGTGTCGATCTCTTCTCGACTTTGCTCTCACTAGTGTCTTTGTCTTGTCCCAGCCAATTTCGTGTTCAGTTTCCATACAATGAACTGCAATTCCATTTTCTTCCACTTCATTCCTGGTGTCTCCAATGTGCTGCCCCAGCCTTGTCCTCACCCCCTTTCTCGTCTCACCAATGTAAACTGAACTGCATCCATTGCATTGCACTAAAAAAACTCCTTCGTTTTTATCCTGTACGTCTCCCATAGTCGCCTCGTCTTTCTCTTTCTGCTTCCCTCTGCGTTTCTGAGTGCAATCCTGCATACTTTGCCCCTTCTTGACTATTCTCGATTTTAGACCTTTCACATTTCTGAAATAAGTCGTGAAGCCTTGTTTTCTAAGGATATCGCTGATTTCTCACTAACTCCCTCAAGAAAAGTTAGGCTCACTCTGGGTATTTTTCTTCTGTGCTGGACCTCGTTAACATCTTGTGCTTGTTCTTTTTCATTCCTCCTTTTTCAGCTCTTTGCAATTCCAAATGCTCTTTTCATCTGGGAATTTAGGAGCCCTGCTGGATACCCTAAGTTCAGAAACTTTCCTTTCACTTCAAAAAGGTATGGCCCAGCCAATTCAGGTCTGCTTGAGTTCCTCACAAGTCTTATAAATTCATTCTGGGAAATCTGTTTTAGCTGCTGCTTCGGGTGGCCTGAGGAATACATTATACCCCTAGGTGTAGCCGATGGCTTTTTAAATGGCTGAAAATTCACTCGACCATCCTCCTTGCGTGTAATGAGGACATCCAGAAAGGGAGGCGCTCCTTTATTCTCTTCCTCCCTTGTGAAACTTAGGTCACTGTGCCATTCGTTAATCTTCTCGCTGACTCTCTCCACTTCATTCTTCTTCAGCACTGTCATGATATCATCCACGAATCTCTTCCACAACCTTGCATTCAGTCCTGATTTTAAAACCATCGAGTCCAAGTGCTGCAACACCATTTCAGCTAAAATGGGGGAGCTGGAATACCCCATGGGGCTCCCTTAAATTGCCAAAAGACTATACCTCCAAACTCCACATAGATTGATGACAACAAGACCTTCAGTAATGCTCGGTCCCGCTCGTAGACTTTTCTGGATATCTTCATCTTTATTCTCGATGCCGCTAACATGTCGAGGATGAGGATGAATTGTGGAATAGGATAGTGGATTATGTGGATTTGAGGCAAAAATGGACCCAACGTGAGACAAAAAAACGGCACCTGGAGAAGTTGGAAAAGTTGGAAGCACACCCCCTGACTTACCTGAATGCATTGAAGAGCTCGCAGCAGACGATTTTAGTGCGTGAAACGTTTGAATGGAAAGAAAATGAAGAGGATGTCGTGTGCTTAAATGAACAAAGTGAAAGTACGAAAATGCAGGATGAATATACGTTCGTGAGGAATTTGTCTAAAGAAATACTGACTAAGGATGAAATGAGCATTCTCAACCTGGACTGGAAATTTGTGCCAATAAAGCAAGGACTGAGAATGGATGTGCGCACGAATTTAGTGGCAGATGTGGAACTCCTCCTGAACGACTACACATGGGACCCAGCGGTGAGGCTATCTCTACAAAAGCTTGTAGTTGAGAAGGCTCCTAGGGTTACGCCGAATGTAACTAGAGGACAGGTGCTGGCCATGCAGAAGTTGCGGAGTAACGAGAATATTGTTATTTGCAAGGCTGATAAGGCGAATTTGACTGTTGTAATGGGTCATTGTGAAAATGATCGTAGGGTGTTCGCTGACATTGAAGCATCGGAAATGTACGCAAGAACAGAAGTAGAAGTAGGAAACAGACCATGGGTGGATTTGATGTTTAGTATCCAGAGACTGATGACTGAAGGGCATATTACAAAAAGTGAGAAGATCAAGCTGTTTCCGAAGACACCTCAACGACTGCCTTTTCTTTTCTCGCAAGTTAAGATGCATAAGGAAGGGGCACCGTTACGGTTGATTACTTCAGCGAGAGGAGGTATGGTGCAGCAGTTAGACTGGCTAGTGGCGAAGGAGTTGGTGAAATATGTTGATGCCCCATCTCGACTTAAGAATACCAAAGACCTCATAGGGGAATTGAGAGACCTGAGAATAGATGAAGAGGAGGTTATGATTTCATTTGATGTAATTAAGCTCTTTTTCGAGCTTGTCGCACCGCCTCATTCTCGGCATCGAGAATAGAGATAAAGATGTCCAGAAAAGTCTATGAGCGGGACCGAGCATTACTGAAGGTCTTGTTGTCATCCATCTATGTGGAGTTTGGAGGTATAGTCTTTTGGCAATTTAAGGGAGCCCCCATGGGGTATTCCTGCTCCCCCATTTTAGCTGAAATGGTGTTGCAGCACTTGGACTCGATGGTTTTAACATCAGGACTGAATGTAAGGTTGTGGAAGAGATTCGTGGATATCATCATGACAGTGCTGAAGAAGAATGAAGTGGAGAGAGTCAGCGAGAAGATTAACGAATGGAACAGTGACCTAAGCTTCACGAGAGAGGAAGAGAATACAGGAGCGCTTCCCTTTCTGGATGTCCTCATTACACGCAAGGAGGATGGTCGAGTGAATTTTCAGCCATTTAAAAAGCCATCGGCTATACCTAGGGGTATAATGTATTCCTCAGGCCACCCGAAGCAGCAGCTAAAACAGATTTCCCAGAATGAATTTGTAAGACTTGTGAGGAACTCAAGCAGACCTGAATTGGCTGGGCCATACCCTTTTGAAACGAAAGGAAAGTTTCTGAACTTAGGATATCCAGCAGAGCTCCTAAATTCCCAGATGAAAAGAGCACATGGAATTGCAAAGAGCTGCAAAAGGAGGAATGAAAAAGAACAAGAACAAGATGTTAACGAGGTCCAGCATGGAAGAAAAACACCCAGAGTGAGCCTAACTTTTCTTGAGGGAGTTAGTGAGAAAATCAGCGATATCCTTAGAAAACAAGGCTTCACGACTTATTTCAGAAATGTGAAAGGTCTAAAATCGAGAATAGTCAAGAAGGGGCAAAGTATGCAGGATTGCACTCAGAAACGCAGAGGGAAGCAGAAGGAGAAAGACGAGGCGACTATGGGAGACGTACAGATACGAACGAAGGAGTTTATTTAGTGCAATGCAATGGATGCAGTTCAGTTTACATTGGCGAGACGAGTAAGGGGATGAGGACGAGGCTTGGGCAGCACATTGGAGACACCAGGAATGAAGTGGAAGAAAATGGAATTGCAGTTCATTGTATGGAAACTGAACACGAAATTGGCTGGGACAAGACAAAGACACCTAGTGAGAGCAAACTCGAGAAGAGATTGACACCTACGGTGCCTAGAGTGTATTGCGATCCAGCACCACTTAATAAATAACTTCTAATGAACATCCAGGGCCCATCTAATCCAAAAGTCATGCACTTGGTTGGGAATGAATAAGATGGCATATTGAAGCAAAGATGGAGTAAAAAAAGCAAGTAATAAATGGGCCTTGACCTTGTTTATTGCGAGAACCTCACCATTTATACGTAACATTGTAAATATTGGATCCACCGTTGTATATATAGGTATCCAGGCCGCTTGTTGGTGCTTACCTTGTAAATATCGGAGGCCATGGACGTTTTCTTTTCAAGCAAGCAGACGAAAATGTAACCAGAAGACTCAATTTTCTTGACCCTGCCTGATGAAGATTTTTGAAATACAATCGAAAATTTGCAAGATACTGACAGTATCCTGTTTTTGAAAGTGAGCGTAATGAGTAATTTCCGAGATGGAAGTTATACGTCTAAGGGTCGTAAAAAGTGTTTTCCATTACTAAAGCTTGCTGGATTAGGATGAGAAACGTTTAAATTCGTGCTCAGTCTTAATTTAAAGTTTGAATTAATTTTGCGGCTGCATTTAATTCATTTATACAGGCTGTATTTTTTAACGCATCGTTAAAATTTCCAAAATGGCAACTTTTGACGAAATTGTTGATGGTTTGAAAAACTAGGACCTCAAGAAGGCCTGTTTAGACCTAGGTTTAGCAGTAAGTGAATCTAAACAAATATCACTTAAAAGTTTGCGTGATGCAATTGACGATAATAAAATTTCATTAACTGAACTTGCCGACACTCTAGAGAGTGCGATCGAACGAAGAGACTTTGCCATCCAAACTAAGAAAGAAATAGCTCTTAAAGAAAATGAACTATTCTTAAAAGCTGAATAGTTAAAGTTGAACTTTAAAAATTGCTGATGCTGATAAACGCAGAGCACATGAGCTTGCATTAGTTGACCAGGAGGCACAAATATGTGACCGTGACGCTCAATTAAAGGAGCAGGAAGCGCAAATTAGAGAACGCTCTAGCGCTCAAGAGCTACAAAAGCTCGATAAGCAGATTGAATTAGCTAGGCTAAATACTGCTAATCTTAATGTTAATTCTGGCCACTCCAGTGGTACAGTAACCCCTTCCTCACCTAGCAATCCAGTGAGTAAGCCAGGCAAAATTGCCGATGTTATGCGTTTAGTGAACAAATGGACGCCCAACTCAGAGATTAACAGCTTTCTTAAAATTTTCGAAAGAACTATGTTAACTCAAAAGATTCCCAAAGTCGAATGGGTGGTCGGACTCCAACCCCTCTTAGGGGAGGTATTAATCAAGGTGTGTGATCAGCTCCCAGACGCTGATATTCACGATTATGAAATTGTTAAGACTAACCTTCTTGACAGGTTTGTGCAAACTAAAGAGTCGGTGCAAACCCAGTTTCGTTCCCTTGAGAAGGTACCGGAACAGTTGTATCATGATGATGCTTTTGAACTGGAAACCTTGTTTTCCCGTTGGGTCTCACTAGCTAAAGTAAACAAGAGCTATGACCAACTTGTGAATTTAATTCTCCGCGAATAATTCACGAAAGCCTGCCCAATTGCACTTCGCAAATGGCTTCCCGACCAAATCGAGACCAGCACGTTAGCCGAGGCAGCAAAACTCTGTGACGAGTTTACGACCCGCAATAAACAGATTGCAATTGACGTTTCCATGAGAACGAGCATGACACAACCTAGTGTCCAGCCATGTAGTAGCGCTTCTAAAGCATCATCTAGTAACAGGGGTGGTAACAGGAGTTATCAGACTGCAGCTAAACCGGCTGGTACTGTAGCACCCTTACCGGACTCCACTAGTACTGATAATGATAATGTAAAATCTAACCCTAGTAAACCTAACGGTAGATCGTGCTACGAGTGCGTATCATTTTCTCTCCTGCGCAATAGATGCCCCGAACTTAACCAAAAAGCCCCGGAGCAGGCTAACGCATGTTTCCTTTTAAGGAAAAATGCCAGGGAAATTTTGCAGTCTAGTACCTTAAATGGTTTCATCGGACAACGTAAAATTAAAATTCTTTGCGATTCCGGCAGTTGTGTAAATATTGTCACCTCTAAACTGGCCAAGAATTGGTCTCGTTTAAAACGAACACTCCGTTGTCAGACTATTTTAAACAGTGAAATAGTCGAGTTACCACAGGTTAACTTATTTCTAAAATTAACTGACGGTACAGTGTTAAAAACAGTAGCTTGTATTTCGTCGGCAGCTAGTTTGATTTTCGAAAATGTGCTAGGTGTAAACGGAGTTTATTCATTAACCCTTTGGCCCGAGCCTGGACTGAATCATAAGCCACGTAAACCTGCCCTCGACGCCGCTTGTGTGGCAACGCCCCCGACCAAGTCTAATGCTACAGACAATGGCACGAGCCAACCGAAGAAACGTTTACGCAAACGTAAACAGACTCAGGCCCGTACTGACAGGAATGAGCCCACCCAACCTCCTGCGAGATTGGTCGAGCCCCAAGCGCCCTCCCAACGGCAACCAATCGTGGTTCGGTCACCATGGGCAAAACTTTTGGATAAGAGGGAACTCATTAAAAATTCCTCTGGCCGGCGCCGTGTACACGGCAGCAACAGGAAACGGGCCATGCCCCAACAATTCACGATTGGCTACAGCGTCGCCGTCGTGTCAAGATAAAATTGAAACGCAGCTTTTCAGATAATGATGTTAAACAGAGTTTAAATGTGTCCGTTAAATCGGAAGTGAACGAATGCAGTTTCCCCAGTTGGATTACGGCACGAAGCCTATCTAACCCTAACCTAAAAGTTAGTAAACACAGCTTGACTAATTTTAAATTAAATCAAGAGTCCCAGTAATAAAAACGTAAGCAGTTATTTTCTGATCCTTTTTAAATATAGGACCGATGTTTTAGTGTGAATTCTATGCCAGTCTAGGGTAGAAATAAATGCATTATTATGGCTCTAGTACTGGATAGATGTTCCCAGTGAAACAAAGGTTACAGTTCTAACCTAACCAAAAGTTAAAATGTAGTTTTGTCAGTTTAAGAGTATGTAAAACCTTAGATTAGGTCTCCCAATTGAACAACTAAAACTTGCATAGTTTTTCTTTTCCTAACAAAATAGGTTTTTTTGTGCCAACTGGTGCAGGCCTGTAAGGAAGATGGTAATTTATCACTCAAGCAAACCCCCCCCCCCCCCCCGGGGGGGGGGAGGGGTTTGGTTTTTTTTAAATTCAGGTTTGTTACTGGCCTGTCACAGATTAGCCTGTTTTTAAATGTTCTTCTGTTTAGCTACTATTTCTCCAGGAACTACGATCTTCCTTGTATGTCGTATCGGCAGAAATATGAGTAGGCTACTCACCTTAGTAGTCCGTTGTAGCTGCTATTTCTTTAAAATAAATAAAAATACCATTTATTTATTTTATGCTAATTTAACTTGGATCCCACTTGTTAAAATGCATGCCAAGAAAAGTTACGTGGATCCTTTTTTTCGTAAAAGTTGCATCCGGCTTTTACAAGCCATGAGACGTGATTTTCTGTAAAACCCTTCGAATTTACTTAATGTTTATTACGGTAAATGTCGGATTCGTTTGGATAAAAATATGTAGCCTCTTGTTGACATGTAACCTTCCACTCGAGAAAAATGTAAATATTGTTAAATATTGTCATTTGAAAAGAAGATCAACCTTGTGTCGGCCGTTTTTACGAATTGCATTTGTGACCATAGAAATGTATTTCAGCTTGGAGCCAGAAAACTGTAAGTACAAATGTGGTTGGAACCAATCTCGAAATGTTTTAGTTTGGGCATTAAATAAAATTCTAGTTAGTTTAAAATATAAATTGGTATTTTAATCTAGGTTAAACTAATATGCTTCGTTAAAATGCCTCGCTAATATGCTTCGTGCTTTGTTAATGACTCGGTTCACCTAACGTAACGGCAAGAGCGCTCGCGCTCGTAGGCTATAATAGCTGTTAGCTAGTGCCAATGGCGAATTTTAGATTTGCGTGTCAACTCACTTGGAGTTGGAAATTTTTCATTTATCGAGCTTTAGTCCTATAGCTATTAACTCGTGGTATTGCATAGCATTATTATTTTTTAAATAAAAATGAATTAATGTCAGCGCAATTCAGTTTGAAATTAGCATTGTGGGACCTACGGTCGTCTAACCGGAACCAGATCGGAGAGACCCGTTTTTGGCCAATCAGAGGGCGCGAGTTCGGCCAATGGGATGCTCGCGTGCTTGAATGCTCTTTTCTCAGTCTTGAAGAAAGCGCGTGCGTTTGAACGACGCTTTTTTCCGGAAGTCAAGTTGCCGATCGCTGGAAATTGTAGGATTGCAACATGTATCCAGCCAATAATCACCTTAGGCCCAAACGCCTCAAGACAGTCGTCGAATTGAAGTGCAGTTTATGAAATTGAGTTAGGATTTCAACAAATAAGAAGCCTTGAGCTCTCCTGTTCGTCCGCGTGAAGGCACCGTTTTTCAGTATTTTAGGAAACTGACTTTTGTAATCTTGGTCCCAAAACCACTGCAGATCGGCGTGACACTATGCCATTTCTAGCGCAAGCGCGCGTTTAGCCGAGTAGCGGATAAGCTGAAGATGAAGAAGTCGCAGTGGTAAGCTTTAGCTTTGTAAAGTACTTAAACTAACATGTAGTCTAAAGATACTTTAGCTAATAAGATCTTAGGGGAAAGGGATCCTAAAATGATTTAGTCCCCAAGAAGATTAATAAGAATTAGTCCTAGCTCTTAAGCCCAACATTTCTTAGCCTACGCAACGAATGAGGACAAGCTAGTGTGAGGTCCACGGGTTCCTAAAAACCTTGGTAATGTATTAATTTACTTCCCAACCCAATCGTAAAGGGAAGAAGAAATTAATATAATATTTTTTTGATTTTTTTCAAAATCATAACTTAACTTGTTTCATCGCAAAATGCCTGAAAATTGAGTTAAACTATTTTTAACTGGTTCCAGCCGTAAGTTGTGCACCCAACCGAAAGTTGTTTACCTTCAACGTTAAATAGTTAACCTGTAACTTGTTGTGATATCTGCCATAAATAAATGTGCATATGTTGGAAATCGACTTTTTTTATTCTGACTTCTGCATGAATAAATTAAGCACGTTTTAAATCATAAAAGAGTTAAGGTTAGGTCTCATTCGCGAATGGATGATGGCAGTTCTACCAGGATCGTCGAGAGGATGGAGAACACTGCCAGTTAGGATAAATGTTACAGCCCTCCTAGGGACTTTAGATAGGCTCCATAATAAACTGCGTCGCAGCTAGTGGGATTCGGTAAAGAACCCAAATTCCTCCCACTTCCTTCGTCGAGACAACGCCCGGATTCCAGTTGCCAGGATTCCAGTCATGCGTTACCAGGGATCGTCGTAGATGACAGTGAGGCTCAAACCCATAGCCATCGATTGCCGATAGAAGCAAGCCCCCAAAGCCATGGTGAGCAACCGAGCCCAGCAGCACCAAGGATCGTAGGACCCGAGGAGCGGATGTGCCAAGCCGACCAAACCTAGGGAAGTTTCAAACCACCGTCTGACGACCCCAGCAGGCTGTAACGGCGGATGCTACGACGGCTGAGGTGTTTGTAACATCTCCGACATCAGGTAGACTTCGGTCTTGTTAAAAATAATACTTTCGGTGGTTTGTTGGTTTATCAAAGCACAGTCGTGGCTACGGTCCGATGTAGGGAATGGAGCGAAAATATCCTATCAAATTAAATAGGCCTAACAAGTACTATTTTACACACGGTACGCGCTGCCACCAGGTGGAGTGACATTAATTGCAGAAAAATCCTGAGTTAAGAATAAAAGGGGGTTAACGTAATATTTTAACTCTACAATTAATAACTGGGTAAAAACAACTGACGTTTAAAACTACTGGTTTTATTTATAAACAGTTAACAAAATATAAATGAACACTTTACATTTAACCTCGTTTTTACAACTACAAGCTTTTTCAAAAATAAAGCAAACAGAATTTACATTTAAATTCAACCAACGAACTATGGCGTTCAAGAAAGCAGTTAATCTTTCACATCAAGAAAGTTCACCCAGGTCTGTTTCAACTTCCTAAAAATAATATGCAGCCGCAAGTTACAATTAGGCCTACAGTATGTTGTTTGCATTCAAACTCCCACAAACTCAACTAAATATTCCAGTTAAATCTGAACTAGATCGGCTCAACGGGAGCACTAACAATTTAAGCAGGACTTTTACCTAAATTAAATTCTTTAAAATAAGTAAGATAGACATGGTGCTTTAGAAGGGAACCACCCTGACGTTTATGACTAACTAGGTTCAGAAACTGCCGATGTACAAAGTTAAATCATAAAATTCTCAAACTAGGGGTTGTAATTAAAATTGAACTAAGAATTTAGAATGGGGGTCCTAAATAAAAACTTTCAAGTTAAACTACATGATACGAACCACTACCATAGTGCCCGGCATGGCAACATTCGGACGGCATCGTTCCTATCCCGATCGGCGTGACCATCTCCTAGCTTGAGATCTGTGAGCTGTGCTCTGGAGGCATGGAGTTGCGGGTTTTTATGCCTGCTGCCAGGCAGCCAGGTAGAGGGTTAGCGTGGACCTGTAGGAGAGCGACGGAGGGGGTGAGTGGGGAAGAGAGGTGACTCTTGGAGGAGAAGAGACTGACCCAAACCGGCCGAGCTGGCACAACCGAAATTCGGCCATGACAGCGCGGACGGGCAGGGTATCTTGGGCGCTCTCAAGGTTTTTACGGTTTGGGTATAAACGGGCGATGTCAACAATGGAATTTTTAATGACTTTGGAAACAATTAGAGGCCTGGCATGGATGTGCAGTGAGTTTAGAACTCATAAACAATGTGAGAATAGGCCTATAAAAATAAAACTGCGATATTATGAATCACAACTATTGAAGGTGGGGGGGGGGGACGAAGTGTTTTGCACAGAATACACGTTTGGATTTGGTGGAAACAGATCTTTTTACTGATTTGGCTTAATAGAAGGAAAATCAAGCTAGTAAGACATTGGGAGAAGTGGGTGGTCACCCTCGGCGATTTTCGTAGTAATATTTACAACTAAAAATTGAGTCCGGTAAAATTGGCGAAAAAAATCTTTTGGTTGTCCGAGCACAGGGTAGGTTCTAGGGGGCAAGGTAAAATGGCAAAAGATTAAATAATTAAAGTAGCAAATAATGCTAGAACGCATTTAAAGTTAGGGGCAATAACTTTGCAGTGGCAGAACCTAATTGTCATGGAAGTTGGAACATTTTACATAAATATTTTATCGCGCAACAAACAAGATAAAAAAATATCACACTAGACATGATCACATCCTATTCATGAGGTTAAGTACCTTTGCAAAGGAAGCCCCTCATATCCCACAACTAAGCTAAACTAATGTTGGCTTTATCCCTAAAAATATTAGAAAAGAAATTATTACATTTTGTACAAGTTGTTGAAGTTTCGTTGAAACTTGGTTTTCCCGGAGGTTGTTTTGTCAGCTGGAGTCCCGGTATCCTCTCCAAAAGGGTTTTGGCTGAAAAAGCCCTTACAGGCCCCCACGCAGAGGATTCCATTTGAAAAAGCCATTGCAAGGTCTAGACTTCTACTACAGTAGGCCGACACAGCCGGAATTCAGCGCTGAGAGCAACCGACTTCGTCAGCACAGCTACGGCCACTTTGTGAGCAATTTATTTGTCACTTTGTGAGCAATTTATTTGTCACTTTGTGCGCTCGCTAGTTTTTCCACTATTCCAGTCAGCTTAACAGAGGTCTGTTGGCTGGAATGAAAATCCAGTAATCCAGTCAGTTCAGCAGAGGTTTGCTGGCTGAAACGAAAACAAGTGTTTGTTTCCAGCAGTCAACAGGGACACCACGGACTCAAAACTTTATTCAATTCCTCAAGTTTGATGGAAATTAAGTCGTACTCAAGCGAGAAGCAAGAGAACAACAGCAAAAAGCCAAAGCAGGGTCAATTGTTAGTGCAATCGTTCAGGTGCAAATTGTTTTTATATACTTTAAGGTTGAGAAGTTTAAACTTGGTATTTATAGTTTAGTAAACATACTTTTCCAACTGACGCTTCCGCAAGCGTTGCTTTTTTTTTCTCGCTGTGGGTCCAGAACACGGCATTAAAACAGTTGGTAAAAATGGATGCACAAACCATTTGTGAACCCTATACAGTAAAAGAGTTACAAAAATTCTGTGTTGACACCGGAATAGGTAAGAGTAGTGTAAAATCCACAACTATAACCAAAATCCAGAATGGTGTTGACAAAGGTATTTTTTATTGTAGATGATTTAAATGATTGGCTTACGCCATTAAGAGAAGCCAAACAACAAAAAGAGAGGGAAAAGGATGAAGCTAGAGAATTGCAGCATCTTAAACTTCTCGAGGCTGAAAACGAAAAGGCTAGGTTAGCCCAATTAGTAGATATTCAGCGTCATGGAGCCGAGTTAGCTAAGTAGAAACTCGCTCATGAAGCTGAAATAGCCAAAAGCCAGCAAGAGACTCTGCGGATGGAACTTGAGACTCAGTTTCAATTAAAACAACAAGAAAATTGAGTTAAAAAAAAAAAGGGAAAAACAGCCAGTTGTTTCTAGAGAGCCTAATACTCAAAATTCTCGCCATAGGAGCTTGCATAAATTAATGACAGTATGGGGGGAAGAAAAGGGCCAGGATATTAGTGAATACTTGGTTCAGTTTGAGCGAACAGCTAAACAAGCAAAAGTTCCACCTGAAGAGTACACGCTAGAGCTGCAGCCTCTTATAGGCTCGGTATTCACTCAAGTATGCGCTAGGTTAAGCGAGAGTGATGCTGTCGATTACTACAAAGTTAAAGCTGAACTTTTAAACCAATTTCAGCTCACCCCAGAAGCTGCGCGTGTAAAGTTCCGTAGTTTCTCGAAGTCTACTGAACAAAGTTATAGTAAATTTAGTATACTAAGTTGATTGGTTCGCTGGTATCCATTATGGTAGATCACTCTCACTTTTGATTATCAAAACATTTTGGTCATTTTCATTTCGCCTCATAGCTATCTTACCATTTCTGACCCATACATACTTAAAGTTGTTGGTTTTTGCATAATCTTTTGCTATCCAAAAGATTTTTTTAAAGTATGGTGTCAGATGTTCATTGATGTATATTCTTTGTCTGTTTCCATTTTGAAACACACTGTCATTTGTTATAACAGTTTTCTTTGCCTTTATCCACACGTCTCTGTCTTCTCTGAATTTAAATTGGATGACAATCGGTTCATTTTTGTTTTTATCTCTAGTCGGGATCCTATGTGCTTTTTCGACTTGGTGTTCAGTGTAGTCATCAATTTTCAGCTGTTTCGCAATCCTTTCTACTGTATCTTTTAGGTTTTCATTTGGTATCATATCTACTCCATAGATTTCTATGTTTCTGTTTCGTTGATATTGATGAAATTCGTGTTGCTCCATTTCCATTCTTTTAATGGTTGCATTTGCATTTTTACAATCTTTGTTATCAGCTTCTATTTGTTGCAGTCTATCTTCCAGATCCTTCATTTTGTTTTTAATGTCACTGTTCTCTTCTTTCATTTCCTCATATTTCTTATTTATGAAGTTCATGGAGGTAATCACGTCATCAACTTTTTTTTCCAAAGTTAGTAGCCTATCAATTTTTTGTTCCAGTCTAAAAGTGTTGCATTGATATCTCCTTGTGCCAGTGGAGTCTTTAATGCCAAGTTGTCCTCCAAATCATCAATATTTACATGAAGATCACTGATTTTCTTGGGTTTTATCTTGGTCGTTTTCAGCCTCAGTTTTTTTCTGTAGATTTTCTGAATTATTTGATGGTTCTTCTGTTTTACCTTCCTTCTCAATTGCATGCTCACTATTAGTGCGTTTTCTGCAGTTTTCGCATTTCCATTGTAATTTTACAGCTCCAGATTTTTGTTGCCAAGTTGTTTTTCTTAGCCCAGAACATTCAAAATGATAATTTTGTTCACAACCTGCAAAGCATGTCACATAATCACCTGTAGTTGGCAGTCCTTTTTTCCATTTTCCACAAACCATGCTTTTAAGTAGGATGAGTAGAGGGTTCCAGTTAGGGTTGAAAAGTTTCAATCTGGGTTGAAAAGTTTAAGTTCAGTGTTACTACCGGGTTAACCTTTGGTGCACTTTTTAGTTTTCAAACACATTTTCGAATGCAACTTTATTTTTGTTGCATCATCAGCTGCTAGGCCTAAATTTGTGAAAAGGTAATACCGGTACGTTATTACCGGCATGGTAAAACCGAACGTGATCTCATTGTAGCTGAAGTTAGACGTATGCTGGAGTTGGGTTTAATTCGTGAATCTAAGTCCCCATATGGCAGCCCCATGATCATTGTGTGCAAGGAAGGATGCAAGCCTAGACCGGTTGCAGACTACCGTGAACTCAATGAAATCATGGAAACACAGGACCACCCAATCCCAAACATAGACGAGTGTCAAAAGGCAGCTCAATGGAAGTATATCAGCGTTTTTGACCTGAACAGACGCTTCTGGCAGGTAGGGCTCACTGAGAGAGCTACACGTTTTGCAGCTATCTCTACCCCCATTGGTAAGTTTGAGCCGCTTATTATGAACATGGGCATGAAGAATGCACCATTTTGCTTTCAGCAGTTAATGGAAAAAGTGTGTTCTGGAATGGAGGAAAACACCACTCCTTTCCAAGATGATGTGGCTGTTGGTTCTAAAACTTGGGAAGGGCACTTAGAACATGTTTTTTTCTTTCTTTCTGCAGTAAGATCCGCAGGATTGACTGTGAATGCTTCCAAGTCACAAGTTGCTTGTGACAGTGTAACCTACTTGGGACACCAGATTGGACATGGCTATCGAGCCCCAGATGATGCTAAAATAGCCACAGTGAAGGCATTCCGTAGGCCTGCTACAAAAACAGATGAGGTCATTTTTAGGCTTAGTAGGCTACTATCAGCGATACATCCCTGCCTACTCTGAAAAATGTGCTCCCCTCACTGATGTGCTTAAGCGCGCATCTCCCGATCCCATTGAATGGGATAGCCTAAAGCAAAAAGCTTTTGATGAGTTAAAAGAAGTGTTGGTCTCCAAACCTATTTTGCGAGCTCCAAACTTTGAGGTGCCCTTTGTGGTACAATGCGATTGTTCCGACCGGGGTATGGGAGTAGTCCTTTCTCAAGAAATTGAGGGAGAATAACACCCTTGTTAGTACATTTCTCGCAAGTTGTCTCCTCGCGAGCAAGCATTTGGAACAACCGAAAAAGAATGTGCTTGTATTGTTTGGGCAGTGGGAAAGCTTAGGCCATATTTGTATGGAAGTCACTTTGTCATAGAGACCGACCATAATCCCCTCCATTGGTTGAAACAAATGGCAGGGAAAAATGGACGCTTGATACGATGGAGTTTAATGCTGCAAGACCTCGATTATGAAGTGCGGTATAAACCAGGGAGGGATAACTTAAATGCAGACGCTTTAAGTCGATACTTTCCTGAAGCTTAATAATGTCACCCAAAACAAACGTTGTCGTTGTGAGTACTACCGAGTGAAACTCTCAGTTGTGTATTTTTTTCTTAGACTCCATGTTGAGGTAGTTAAAATTTTTACATAAATCCTGTACGAGTTTTTTTCTTTACTTACAATTGCACAATAAAGTAAGACAAGTTTTCCATGTATTTCTGGGGAAAAAAAATCTGAAGAGTTTTCTTGTGACTTTCTATATATAAAAAAAAGTTATCAGTAGTTGTCACGTGACCTGAAAACCTGTCCAGTCTGTTGTAAGTTAAGAATAGAGCCCACAGTTTTTCATTACGTGCCCATAGAATCCTTCTTTCTGAAATGTATTACACTAGGTTGAAAAGGGACGACCGGAGTTTTTTGGTAATTTTACTGGATAAACTAAAATTACAATGCGACATTCCCATGCCAGCGGGGACATATTAACAGAGTATTGAGAGGCTGTGTCATTTTTAATTTGCAACGATATAACTTGTTAAATGTTGTTTGTCGATGAAATTCTGGTCTGAATTTTTGTGTGATGGCGGTTGCTTCCTTTTCACTTCATCCACCTGCATAAAGTGCAACGGGATCACTCGCAATGTCTTGTCCTTGAGTGTTTACATTATTGATTTATGCGCTGCTCAACATTTACTTGCACATGTTCGGTTGTACTTGCATTTGGTTTAGCACTGATTCTTGCCGCCTCGGGCGACAGGAAGTCGGCTCCTTCAGTTGGGGCGTGTAAGGAAGATTGTAATTTATCACTCAAGCGAAGCCCTCCCCCCCCCCCCTCCCGTGGTGTGGGAAGGCTTTGGTTATTTTCTAAATTCAGGTTTGTTACTGGCCTGTAACAGATTAGCATGTTTTTAAATGTTCTTCTGTTTAGCTACTATTTCTCCAGGAACTACGAACTTCCTTGTATGTCGTATCGGCAGAAATATGAGTAGGCTACTTAGTTTAGTAGTCCTTTGTAGCTGCTGTTTCTTTAAAATAAATAAAAATACCATTTATTTATTTTGTGCTAATTTAACTTGGATCCCACTTGTTAAAATGCATGCCAAGAAAAGTTACGTGGATCCTTTTTTTCGTAAAAGTTGCATCTGGCTTTTACAAGCCATGAGACGTGATTTTCTGTAAAACCCTTCGAATTTACTTAATGTTTATTACGTAAATGTCGGATTTGGATAAAAATATGTAACCTCTGTTGTTGACATGTAACCTTCCACTCGAGAAAAATGTAAATATTGTTAAATATTGTCATTTGATAAGAAGATCGACCTTGTGTCGGCCGTTTTTACGAATTGTTTTTGTGACCATAGAAATGTATTTCAGCTTGGAGCCAGAAAACTGTAAGTACAAATGCGGTTGGAACCAATCTCGAAATCTTTTAGTTTGGGCATTAAATAAAATTCTAGTTAGTTTAAAATATAAATTGGTATTTTAATCTAGGTTAAACTAATATGCTTCGTTAATATGCTTCGCTAATATGCTTCGTGCTTTGTTAATGACTCGGTTCACCTTACGTAATGGCAAGAGCGCTCGCGCTCGTAGGCTAATAACAGCTGTTAGCTAGTGCCAATGGCGAATTTTAGATTGAGCACTTTTTCAAATGCATGTGGAGGCCAAAGTATGGCGAAATTTAAAGTTCTGTTTTCACAGGATGACAGATAAAGTTCAGGGCTATTAAATGCTGAAAATCAAGGTCGATTTTGTCCATTTTCTTTGGAGATACACAATTTGAAAGTTGGAGTTGTGGAAATAGGCCTAGCGCTCGTGAGCGCTAAGAAAAAAAAATTAGGCATCCCCGAGTTGTTGATGGTTGGTGTCGGGCCTCCTAACCAATCTTTACAGGGGGGCGTAACATTTATCCTAAATGGCAGTATTCTCCTTCCTCTTGACGATCCTGGTAGAACTGCCACCACTCATTCGCGAATGAGACCTAACCTTAACTCTGTTACGAATTAAAATGTGCTTAATTTATTCATGCAGAAGTCAGAACAAAATAAGTCCATTTCCCACATATGCACATTTATTTATGGCAGATATCACTATTTAACGTTGAAGGTAAACAACTTTCGGTTGGATGCACAACTTACGGCTGGAACCAGTTAACATTTTCAGGCATTTTCTTCAGGCAAGTTAAGTTATGATTTTGAACAAAATAATCAAAAAAAATATTATATTAATTCTTCTTCCCTTTACGATTTTGGGTCGGGAAGAAAATTAATAATTATCAAGGTTTTTAGGAACCCGTGGACCTCACACTAGCCTGTCCTCATTCATTGCGTATTCTAAGAAATGTTGGGCTTAAGAGCTAGGACTAATTCTTATTAATATTCTTGGGGACTAAATCATATTAGGATCCCTTCCCCCTAAGATCTTATTAGCTAAAGCATCTTTAGACTGCATCTTAGTTTAAGTACTTTACTAATCTAAAGCTTACCAAGTCATGGTACTACTGCGACTTCTTCAGCTTCAGCTTACCCGCTACTCGGCTAAGTGCGCGCCTGCTCTAGAAATGGCATAGCGTCCCGCCGATCTGCAGTGGTTTTGGGCCCCACATTACAAATGTTCGTTTCCTTAAATACTGAAATACAGTGCCTTCACGCGGACGGACAGGAGAGCTCAAGGCTTCTCATTTGTTGAAAACCTAACTCAATTTCATGAACTGCATTTCAATTCGACGATTACCTTGAGGCGTTTGCGCCTAAGGCGATTATTGGCTGGCTACATGTTGCAATCCTAAAATTTCCAGCGATCGGCAACTTGACTTCCGGAAAAAGGCGTCGTTCAAACGCCCGCGCTTTCTTCAAGACTATCATTGGCCAAAAACGGCTCTCTCCGATCTGGTTCCGGTTTGACGACCGTAGGCCCCGCAATGCTAATTTCAAACTGAAATACGCTGATATTAATTTATTTTTATTTTAAAAATAATAATGCAATTGCAATACTACGAGTTAATAGCTATAGGGCTAAAGCTCGATAAATGAAAATTTCCAACTCTAAGTGAGTTGACAAGCAAATCTAAAATTCGCCATTGGCACTAGCTAACAGCTGTTAATAGCCTACGAGCACGAGCGCTTTTGCTATTATGTTAGGTGAACCGAGTCATTAACAAAGCACTAAAATATTAGTTTAACTTGGATTAAAATACCAATTTATATTTTAAACTAACTAGAATTTTATTTAATGCCCAAACTAAAAGATTTCGAGATTGGTTCCAACCGCATTTGTACTTACAGTTTTCTGGCTTCAAGCTGAAATACATTTCTATGGTCACAAATGCAATTTGTAAAAACGGCTGACACAAGGTCGATCTTTTTTTTTCAAATGACAATATTTAATAATATTTGCATTTTTCTCGAGTGGAAGGTTACATGTCAACAACAGAGGTTACATATTTTTATCCAAACGAATCTGACATTTACCTTAAACATTAAGTAAATTCGAAGGGTATTACAGAAAATCACGTCTCATGGCTTGTAAAAGCCTGATGCAACTTATACGAAAAAAAGGATCCACGTAACTTTTCTTGGCATGCATTTTAACAAGTGGGATCCAAGTTAAATTAGCACAAAATAAATAAATGGTATTTTTATTTATTTTAATGAACCAGCAGCCACAACGGACTACTAAACTGAGTAGCCTACCCATATTTCTACCATACGACATACAAGGAAGATCGTAGTTCCTGGAGAAATAGTAGCTAAACAGAAGAACATTTAAAAACAGGCTAATCTGTTACAGGCCAGTAATGAACCTGAATTTAGGAAATAACCAAAGCCTTCCCGCACCACGAGGGGGGGGGGGGGACTTCCTGTCGCCGGAGGCGGCAAGAATCGGTGCTAAACCAAATGCAAGTACAATCGAACATGTGCAAGTAAATGTTGAGCAGCGCATAAATCAATAATGTAAACACTCAAGGACAAGACATTGCGAGTGATCCCGTTACACTTTATGCATGTGGATGAAGTGAAAAGGAAGCAAACGCCATCAAAAAAATTCAGACCAGAATTTCATTGAGAAACAAACAACATTTAACAAGTTATATCTTTGCAAATTAAAAATGACACAGCCTCTCAATACTCTGTTAATATGTCCCCGCCGGCATAAGAATGTCGCATTATAATTTTAGTTTATCCAATAAAATTACCAAAAAAAACTCCGGCCGTCCCCCTCTAACCTTGTGCGCAATACATTTCAGAAAGAAGGATTCTATGGGCACGTACTAAAAAACTGTGGGCTCTATTCTTAACTTACAACACACTGGAAAGGTTTTCAGGTCACCTGATAATTTTTTTATATATAGAAATACATGGAAAACTTGTCTTACTTTTTTGTGCAATAGAAAATAAAGAAAAAAACTCGTACAGGATTTTATGTAAACTTTTTAACTAGCTCAACATGGAGTTAAGAAAAAAAATACACACCTGAGAGTTCCCCTCGGTAGTACTCGCAACAACCCATTTTTGTTTTGGTGACATTACTAAGCTTCAGGAAAGTATCGACTTGAGGCGTCAGCATTTAAGTGATCCCTCCCTGGTTTATGCCGCACTTTGTGTGTAGAAACTTCATTAGACTTGCATGAAGCGCTTAAAACATCCAGTGCCGGTCCACTTAGAATAAAGTCCACATCAGCATTTAGCGCTGGACTAATGCATGCCGTAGTTTTTAAGAGCCCTTGCTTGGTTTTCAAAAACAAATTCACCTATTTTAATTTAACAACTTGTTTGTTTAAAGCAGATTTGCATGATACTTCAGTAATTTAGGCCAGTTTTGGGCCAACTTACTACTAATTATGTTCACCTTACTGCCAGTGTCCTTTAAAATTGAAACAGTTCTACAACCAAGTTTACATTTAAACATGTTTGGTTTTAACGTTTTAACAACATTGTTAACAAAACATGCATTCACCATTTTAGGTTCAGTTATCTTTTCAAGTAAAGGGCAAGTATTTCTTAGATGGTCGAAACTAGAACACTGGAAACACTTCTTACGAGGTTTATTTAACAGTTAAGCTGCCTTATCACCATTTTCATTTGCCTCAGTTTGATTAGGCAAAATACCAGATTTCAAGTTTTGGCCAGTGCCATTGCCCGAATTCTTTTGCGCCTGTGATGGCTGTTTGACAGGCAGAACAGTTTTAGGAACGTTATCTCCTTTATTAGCTCCAACAGGAGCATGACGTATGTCCTTTTCCACCATAGACAGTAGCCTACGCGCACCATACTCATCGGCATAAATGGCTGCCTTTTCTACTGAGTCTACGTCTGGCTTATCCTGAAGCCAGTACTTAAGTTGGTTGGGACAGTTTACTAAAGATTGCTCTAGCAAATTCAGATCTGAGATCTTACCAGCATCTGCACTTGCTTTGGCAAGATCAAACCATTGCACCATTTGAGTCCTAAGCCTAACGCAAATTTACTATAACTTTGTTCAGTAAACTTTGAAAAACTACGGAACTTTACACGTGCAGCTTCTGGCATGAGCTGAAATTGGTTTAAAAGTTCAGCTTTAACTTTGTCGTAATCGACTACATCACTCTCGCTTAACCTAGCGCATACTTGAGTGAATACCGAGCCTATAAGAGGCTGTAGCTCTAGCGTGTACTCTTCGGGTAGAACTTTTGCTTGTTTAGCTGTTCGTTCAAACTGAACCAGATATTCACTAATATTCTGGCCCTTTTCTTCCCCCCATACTGGCATTAATTTATGCAAGCTCCTATGGCGAGAATTTTGAGTATTACGCTCTCTAGAAACAACTGGCTCTTTTTCCCTTACCTAATTCTAATTCTTTTTTCTTTAACTCATTTTCTTGTTGTTTTAATTAAACCTGAGTGTCAAGTTCTATCCGCCGAGTCTCGTGCTGGCTTTTAGCTAATTCGAATTGCTGCTTAGCTAACTCGGCTTCATGACGCTGAATATCTACTAATTAAGCTAACCTAGCCTTTTCATTTTCAGTCTCGAGAAGTTTAAGATGCTGCAATTCTCTAGCTTCGTCTCTTTCCCTCTCTTTTTGTTGTTTGGCTTCCTTTAATGGCGTAAGCCAATCATTTAAATTATCTACAGTAAAAATACCTTTGTCAATACCATTCTGGATTTTGGTTATAGTCGTGGATGTTACGCTACTCTTACCTATTCCGGTGTCAACACAGAATTTTCGTAATTCTTTTACTGTATAGGGTTCACAAATGGTTTGTGCATCCATTTTTACCAACTGTTTTAATGCTGGGTTCACGACCCACTGCGAGAAAAAAAAAAGGAACGCTTACGAGAGCTTCAGTTGGAAAAGTATGTTAACCCAATGGTGCCTGACCTCCTTTTCCCTCAAAAGGTGCAAGCAGCCTGAGCACTTTCTCTACCCACCAAACAAACTCTGCACCAACTTCTTTAAAAATAGCTCAAAAATCATACATTGCGTTTGTGAAGATTTTAAAAACATCACTAGAAAGACAACACCTTCCGCTATATCAGTATGTTGGTTTCAAAACTGTATCGTTATTGTAAGATAGAAAGAAAAAATTAAGAAAACCAACCTACTGAAACAAAATTGCAGTTGAGAGAAAAATTTTGTCACTCAACGTCAAATTTGACCAACTTTCAATGCAGAAAGGGTATTATTTTTTACCACGAAGTTTATCAGTGAACCTTTAGACACATTTCCATCCAAACCCCAAAGCAATACATGCACAACTTTGGCCACAAATAAATAAAGAGTGCTTAGTGTGCACAACTTTAATGAAACTAAGACCACCATCTTGGATGCTTCACTGCGAATGTAACCAACTGCTCTTGCTGACTGACTCCCTGCACAGGTAGGCCTGTACTTTGCATTATTTCTTTATTTCTGAATATACAGCAGCAGCAGTAATCATGTTATTAAAGTATTGTAGTATATACTTTTTTTATACTACGGGCAACAACTATAGGCCTATAATTTGCATGCCTTGGGATGTAGTCTGTACCAAAGGCCTTTCACGGTTAGTAATTGGGGGAAAAAAATAAATTCACATTCCCGCAATATGTGCAGTTCCAGTGACTATTTGGCAAAAATATGATAATTATTAGTAAAAATAAAGGAAAACAAGGTTAATTATGTAAGCTTCTTGGTAAAATAACAATTGGCATGTAAGTTAGTACTGGTTTTGTTTTTTGTCTTTTAGGCTCAAGTCATTTTTGTTTTGTAGCTAAATGTACGTCTATGTGATAAAATTGTAAAACTTGCATACAAAAAAATATGAATACATGAACTATAAAAAAAATCTGAAACAATTTAGCAAAATAAAAAAAATAAGCACCAATTTTTTGGCTTCTACACTGACTTGTAGGCCCAAAGAATTTTTTTCTAACCTGAAATACCTGAAATAGAATTGCACTAACAGGTTTCTAACTAAGCCCATCATGAAGTGTTCACTGAGGAATGAAATTTATTAACCAAAATAAAAAAAAAAATGAAAAATAAATAAATGTGTCCTACCGTCCCCCAATGGGATCCCAGCCATTGGTCCTTAGAAAAGGCAACCAGATTTTGTGGTTTGACCACAGCATACAATAAGTAAATTTTTAGCTACCCACTTTTTTGTAACATTTACTTACCCTAGGCTACAAATTTTTAAATAGCTGGCTATGAAAATGTTTTTCATCCACCTTTTTTCAAATATATAGGCCTATTTATGTTGATGGACCTGTTTTATGTGGTTTATTTTATATTGGTTTACTCTCTAGTTTAGGCCTGAATTATTTATATTTTCAATTTCAGTGTTATTTTGTCTAATTCAATTTAACTTGAAGAAAATTCGTGAAAAGGAATAAAAATGAAAAATACTAAAAATAAAGTCATAGTTTTGGTCATCCACTGCGTGATTCTCCATGTTAGATTGTAAACGTTAATGAAAATAAGCCCATCTCTAAAAAATTACCGAAAATAGCGGAATATTGGCGATGTCCGTGCAATTAGGCTTAAACGAATAGGCCTAATTCTGCCAGCGTCGTACTACAGCGTAGCGTTATAAACACCACCCATTCCCATTCCGAAAAGTCGGATTTGTGTATAAATTAGTACTGTAATATAACAAATAGTTAGTTTTGTATTCGGAGGGTGTTAATCTATGCAAATAATTGCGAAATTATAATTAGATATTCGACAACATAGCCGTAATAACGCAGCCGTAAAAAAAAATCCAGGAATCGTCGATCGCACAATACCGCTAGACTATAGTAATCATCTAATAGTAATAAGCAAATAAACTATAGTAATTAGCAAATAAACTACAGTAATTAGATATAGGAAAATCGTCACGATAATACATTTGTTGACATTACGGGAATACGCAACAGCGGGAAAAAAAACACTCCGGCAACTGAATTGATCGCCGATCAACAGTTTTATTACCGCTGAAATGTACTAATATGAAACATTAAAATTTATAGCAAATAAGGAAATAATTCTATAATTCTAATTATACCAAAAAAGTTATTTGTTTACATTACGGCAATGTTGAGATAATAACGCAATAGTAACAAAAAACAACTCCGGCAACTGAATTGATCGACGATCACCAGTTTACTATGTAACACCAAATTTTCACGTCGTTAAAATTTTTAACCATACCCCTGGGTTCAATCTTATTTATGTGAGACACAGGAATCAGTTCCAGACGTAGACTTAAGTAACAAAAATATAAACATTTATTTAAATAATTCCTAATGGGTTAGTAAAATTACTTTGCCTCTATCAGGCTATACACAAGGCTGTAACTCAGCTTAGGTTGAAATCATGTCTCAATACCTTTCATGCAATTCATCAGTTGGTAGGCTAATAAATATTTTAACCTAATATAAGAAATACATAAATATGAGTAAATAGACTATTTCTCCTCATATATTAAAGGACGATATGAAATATCTTACGATTTCCTTTTAAATTGACGAGACGATAATTCGCAATAATATAATCAGCCTTTCTACTCTCAAGTTTTCAGTGACATGAAATTAACAGTAATCATGTTCCTTTAGACTAATAAAAAGCCAATACTAGTAATCTGTGCGCGAATTTAGGAAAATTTCGTACCGGACACTTTTCTGGCAACTGTTTAAAAATGCCGATCCTCCAGAAAATTTACCGGTCCAAAATTAAATTGATTTTTTTTCGTTTGCATGTTCAATCTGATCTGCAATTCTAATACATAATTGTTTGCAGTAGCGAATTCAGGTGAACTTCACCACATATCAGTTCCAGATCCATCCCCAAATTGTTAAGTAGTGGGGGGGGGGGGGGCACCTCTAGTGTCCAAAACACATTAGGGTGAAGAATTTTCTGTTTTCTGCAAGTCTGTGTTCCATTCCTTTATTTTTTAAACGCAGAAATAAATCATTTAAATTTTAGTTCCACCGAAAAAAAATGTTGGTCTTGTCGTTATACTGTGCGTCAATTAGTGCTTTGGTGTGGAATGACTAAATAAATAAAGAAATAATTGTTCACCAAATAGCAGACCTCGGCTTGCTTTCCTGCACTACAATTATAAAAAAAATCCATCGCATCATTGTACACGCGACGAGTTTATGCAGTAGTAATTTACACATTACCGTGGGGGAGGGTGAAGGGAGAAATAAGAAAACTAACCTGTTATACTTTCCCTAATGCAGTTCTCGGAATGCTTACACTTTTATTTAACAAAATGACTACCTAAAACTAACAATCGTCTGATAAATCCGTTAGAAGCAGAAGCACTATCATAAAAAAGAAAAGAAAATCGAGCCTTGTTGGCTTTTTCGGCGGTGTTGCCATAGCTAGCTACATTTATTTTCCAAATAAATGTAGCAGATACACCCAGCAAAACCAGCAGTCACTTCAGGCATTGCGAAACGAATGATTCTGGGATGCCCGACAAACGATGACGTCACTACATGTTTACGGACGTGTACGATCGTAAGCCAGCTGGTCATCGCTATCTCTTGTTTTTGTGCAGTTTTTCATTAATAATTACTACAAATATTCATACAGTTCCATAAAATTGGGATTAAAAATCTATTTATTTATTTTTTATTTAAAGCGATTACTAGGTGTTTTGTTTCTACATTTTCTGCTGGCCACGAGGGCTGGTAAATTTTCCAAACTGCCGGCCTTCCAAATAAATTACCGGCATTGTCCGGTGGGCCGGTGCTAATTTCGCGCCCTGAGTAATCCACCGTGAAGCTCAGCTTCACTTATCCCTAGATTAAATTCGTTTCTATGTTAAAGATAATAGCCATTTACTATTTCAATGAGTACTTTCCTTTTCCCATGTATTAGGAATTGCTCACAACAGAATACACATAAATACAAATTAAATGGAACGTTCAAGTGTACACTCGTAATTAGTTTCGGTTAGTTTAGCTGGCGTTT
>JAHWFP010172720.1:0-23422 GCA_023313725.1 Lithobius niger
TCTATTAGCCTATACTAATCTAAAAGCAGAAGCCATCACATTGTCGGTTAAAAAAGTGTTAGCTTTTAGGCCTATTTACATTTTAGGCATAATTGTCAGCTTTTAGGCCTAATTTTGACCAGCAGTTTTAATTTCTTAAGTAGCAGCTAACGGAGATATGGATTGTATAGATAAGCCTATTCATTTTTGCAACACGGTGCGCCTACAGGCACACAGTTACAGTGTTACAACATAACGCGTAACGTAGCCTATATAGATCAGTGGTACTAGTAGGGAAGTGACCCTAGAGACGCTGTTGATGAAGCCAACTGCGACTCGTAGCAACTTGACGTTGCCACGGTAACATGATTTTAGGCCTAATTTTCATTTTTAGACTTAATTTTAAAAATGCAATTTTAATTTCGTAAGTAGCAGATATAGGCCTAATGGAGAATTTGGTTCGATGGTAAGGCTATTCATTCATGCAACAATGCGACGAGACTATTTTAAACGAAGCTAAAATCCATTTCTTTTTATTGAGTGTTAACTTAGGATTTTAAATCGACGATCAAATGTTATTGTTTAATTTAGTTACGTTGAAGAATTCTATTAGCTATAATGAAGTAACGATGTTTTAATTTGCCATGTTATTTACCTAACTTCCCACACTGAATCTAACGTTGTAAACAATGGTCGTCAATATCTGGTATCGTTGCGAAGTTGAAAAAAGCGACGGACGGAGTCGTTGCAATAGTGTTCTCAGCCGGTACGGCTGTACAGAAGACTAAAAGACGGAAAAGTCTACACCAACCAAGCAAGTCTTCTAGTATTCCCCCCCCCCCCCCCCCCCCCCCCCACAGACACAGTAGGGAAAGTAGGATTGGGGTGCGGAAGGCGGTGGAGGAAGTGCACTCCAAGAAGAACCCTTTGCCCTGAGGTGCGAATGCTTTACAGGAAAAGTATAAAGGGGTAGCGAGCTTTTTTGAGACGCCACACAGGGGCAAGGAAGATAACTACAGCTAGGTGGCAGTTCAATGTCTACTATTGTGTGCATTGTTTAAAACGTTTCACCTTGTTGTACCTGACCAAAAAGAAGAGGGTAATTTGTTTTTGTTTAGCACTCACTCTTTACCTGTAATGCTGACCTAATGTCGGTTTAGCAGACTCATTCCAGAACATGCACAATGTAAACAAGAAAGGTTTGTAAACAATGCCTTGTAAAACCTTTGTAAACAAGAAAGCTTCTGGGTGAACTGCCAGCACTGCCGGCAAATTCCTTTAATTTAAGCACTAGTGTCAACAAAATTTGAGTCAGTTTTGGAAAATTTCGAGACAGTTTTTCAGTTTCGAATAATCACAAAGTGTGAAAATTTGGTCACAATTTGGTCTTGTTTCAGATAATTCCAGGCAAACTTGGCCAACAATAATTTTTCTAATTTTTAAAGGAAATTTTGGGGTTGAATGTTTTCACGTTAGCATACGTTACGACAAAGCGGAATAATGTTGACATCTGAAGTTCCTAGGATCTTCAACATACCGCAAACAACATGAGCACAAGTACATTTCTAATTAGCTGGTCTGAATTGGTCTGAATTTTCTAAGAATTTGTTAAGCTTTCAATGGAATTTGGGTGACGGATGGATATTTTTTCGGATTGCAGTGCTCTTTTAAGCTTCACTTAAGATGAGAAAAAGATTGTATGATGCAGCCTATTGCGTGATTTTAACATGAGTGATGATGTTACCCTTGATGTATCATCTGCTTGATTTTTATTACCAGCTGTACAAACGTAATGGGAAGCATGACATAATACAACAACAAAATTGGTATTGCAATCTAGTTAAGATCCCAGATTTTCTGCATGATCAAAAATATAATTTCTGCTAAATAATTCATCCATCGCAGGTTGAAAGTCAAAGCTTAACCACACTTTGCGCATTCACGTGGAACTAACCTTCGACGCATTAAAACACTGCTACGTAGGTTTCTATCTTTTTCGCACCAACTGACCACTTTTACTAGACGTGTGTGCCAAAAACCGGACACACACCCATCCATATTATAAACTCACATAGAGAACTATAAACTGAGTTAATTGTTTTTTTTCTTGATGAGTGTCGACGGAGCCTTGTATTTTGAATTTAACAAACTGTGGGCTTCGCAAGTCTTTACCACATCCGTTATAATTCCCCAATAAAATAAATTCACACCCATCTTAAAAATGAATGGCGTAAAGTAATACCTGTTCTCGCACTGCATAACAAGCGATATTTAATTTGTCAATGCGTAAACTTTGCCAAGTTCGCTTTTGATGGTAGCACAGTCAGTTTTGGTGCATGATGCTGGCACATTGCTTGGTCAATGGGGTGTGTTCAGTTTTCAGCATGCTGTTTGCTAAATATTGTGTACATGATATTGGTTTGGGTTTTCAAAAGCTTACTGTAGAAAGTTAATCGTTTACTTCGTGTTACAATTGTAACATCGTAATTTTTTTTGTGCTTTTACCCTAATACGATTTGATATGCCAGCCACTGTATGCATGGTGATTCATAAAGTACTTAGAAATAGGCCTATGAATGTAGGCCTATAAAATGTAGTCCTTTAAGTTGTAGGTCTATAAAATGTAGGCCTATACTATAGGGGTGCCTAATTTTATTAGTACATGAAACAAAAACCTTTGTTCAGTCTAATAAAGGCTTGCTATGTGCATCCCTTGAATTACTTGTGTCGAACTCCATCTGCACTTCCGGGGACGTTTTGGAATTGTGTTGTAGCAAACTGCATATTGTCAGGTCGTACGTGTAGCAATACGATTCGTAGCCACCTTAATTCAACGTAGATGTTGAACATTAGGTTGGAACGTGTAAGCCTGTGAGACATGCCCCCGAAGTACACTATGAGGAGATTATTGAACTAGTCCTGCTTTGTGGCATGGAGGGAGCCAACTTCCAAACCATTGCAGAAGTTATTGACCAATTTCACGCTCGCCATCCAGACAGAGATAGGCCATGTTACAACGCAGTCAATAATTTGTTGCGGAAATTTAAGGAAGGCAACAGGGTCTGTGGCAGACGACTAGGGAGCTTGTGGTCGTCCATGTTCGGCTACAGATGAAGAAATTACACTTGCTGTAATTGAGTCTATCAAAGCAATCCCTCGAACATCACAACGAGACCTTACCCAGCATCTTAATACCAACCAAACAGCCATCCATAGGATCCTTAAGGGACAGGGGTACCATGGATACAATCCAACCGCTCCACAACACTGTGGGTTCACGGTTGATAGGACCATTCTTCATTAATGAGCTACAGAATGCTGAACGATATTTACAGCTGCTCCAAGACAAGATTTAACCATCCATAGAAGAGGAAGTGCCACCTGCCCATCTTAATACTGTATGGTATCAGCACGATGGGGCTCCTCCCCACTTTGACGCAATGTACGGGAGTGGTTGCATCAGACCTTTGGTAGCAGGTGGATTGGGAGGGAAGAAGCAGTAGAATGGCCACCCGGAAGTCCTGATCTAACCCCTCCTGACTTCTTCCTTTAAGGCTGTCTGAGGAACAGGCTAGGCGCAGCAATACATCACCCGGGGACCGTTCAGGAGGTAATGCAAGTATTGGTGAGATCTGTCAAACAATTACACCGGATATGATTGAAGGAGTTTGGCGAAATCTTGATCAAAGGCTTCGCCATGCATTGCAACACAAGGTGGACACTTCGAAAATGTGTGTTGAATTAAGGTGGATGTGGCTTACTTTCATTCCAAACCAGGAAATATCTAATGTTTATTTCCGATATCCGAGAAATGTCGGCGTTCAATGTGGCAATTACGTTGTTTATTATGCTAGCTTGAGCAAGCTACATTGCACTACTACACATACATTATGGTTGAAATATCAACGCATTTCAAACCTTTTTAGTTACGTGTTCAAACTCTGAATTCAGGATATTCATTAAATTTGACTAAATAGAGGTTTGCAAGGTTGTCGGGTTGGCAATCCAAATGCACTGCAATACATGAATACGGTTGGAGAGATCACAGAATTTCAATCCTTTTCAGTTACTTGGTTCAAATCCTGGTTTCACAATAAAATTTTGGACAAAGTTAATGAGGCAGGATATTAGATGAGCTCACTAGGCTTGTAGATTGGGTACAGTATAGCGGCCTTGCTATACCTGTTGAGTTGAGCACATTCCTGGGGAAAAGGGGCAGGAACTATTACCCCATTCATTTATGACGGGCTTTCCACTGCACTGTACAAAACTTGGAGTATCATGTGAACATCATTTTGTTAGGTCTATTATAGGCCTACATTTCATAAACCCACATCCTATAGGCCTACTTGTTATAGGCCTATTTTTCAGTACTTTATGAATCACCCTGTATACATATTATCGGGAAAAATGCGATGACACCACACTCGGACTAACACTGAAAGTCCACTTAAATTTTCAGTGATGACACACAGGGGCTGTGGCAGACTGGCAGTCCTATCCTCATCTCTCTTCGGAAGTAAAAACGAAGCACATCTGGGTTTTTCTACTTTTAGCAGAGTCTCACCTTCAGCTCCGGCCTGAGTGTGCAATCGATGTTGTGATAGAAAGGGCCGGAAATGTTCATTAGCAGCACGTCCTTTTCTTTGAACTGGTATAGAGCAAGGGATTCAATAGCTCTGAGGTGTGAGTCACTGAAGGTGTTGGATCGAAGTAAGACACGTGTCACACGAGTTGATGGGATGTTGCTGCATAAATAATCCGCAACATCTCATCCTGGTGCGACACTACTGTCTTACTTCAATCCAACACCTTCAATGACTCACACTTCAAAGCTCTAAATTCCTTGCTATATACCAGTTCAAAGAAAAAGGTGAGCCACAAATGAATATTTACGGGCCTTCCTATCCCAACATTGATCACTTCCTCATGCCGGAGCTGAAGGAGCGACTCTACCAAAAGTGGAAAAGCCCAGATGCACTAAGAACATTCTGTGTATATCAGTGGTTCGCTGTGCGAATTTCAAAATGGTGGGATGAATGAACGAACAATGAACCAATGTCAATTCTGTTCATTCATTAACAGTGAAGTGATAGTAAGAGTCAGCCTATGGTCTCTTGTGTTAAACTCTCAACTCTGAGAGCTCATAAACTCCGTCAAAACTGAGTGAACATTTTAAAACCAAATTTGGAATCTAGCCTTGACTAGTCAAGGCCTGCCTACATGTCAAATATTTTGAAAATTGGTCGAGCCAAATCGGAAATCCAGAGAAGAGCCAAGAACCTTCTTGTTTTGCTTCTTCTTGTTCTGGGTGTGTACCTGTCGTTTGGCCTCTTTACAGGCTAAACTACACCACCTAATATTACGGAAATACGTCAAATCATCACTTCCTTGGTGGACATGGGCGTTTTCAAGGTTATTGTAGTGTAACTGAAATAGCACGTAATGTCTTCTTTCTAAATAACTAACTGAAACAATGCTATTTTGCTGATTAAAAAAAAAGTCTTATGTAACCAAATTCACCTCACGAACAATTAGGGTCGTTCACAAATTACGCAGCACTTTTAACTAGCAATTTACAACCTCGCTCCTCCACTCCGCCCCTCTTTGTAACACCAGTTTAACGAAAAAATCCAGATGGTCAACCCCCCCCCCCCCCCCGTCCAGGTGTTACGTATTTGTGAACGCTCCCTTATGTCAGTGTAGATAACATTCCTGTTAAATTACTGAATGCTATTCTGTTTGCTCACAAATCCTACTTGTTAAATGTTAACGCGTATTGATTGATTTAATACTTAAGGTAGCGATCTGTGCAGCAGCAGTTCTTAAGGTTCCGAGCAGGAAAGACTCCTCACAGCCTTGTGCATACGAACCCTACACCACAGCGTGTATAATTACTCCCACTGTTAGGTGTAGGTAAGAATCCGACTATCTCCAGGTAAATGTACTGTGTTTATAACCTACGTTTGCCACTGAGAAAATTCCAATTTCTTTGTTTTCTCCAAATAGACAAGCCAGCTATAAGGTGATATGAAAGAAACAATGAATACACCTTCGTTGCTGCTAATCTGTAATGGCCACCATCTTAAAATTATGTTTATTATCATCCGATTTACTTCAAATTAACAACGAAGACGAAATAGTTGATACCAAGAGAAACAGTGAATGTGCCATCATAACTAGTAATCTCTCATGTGCATCATCTTGAAATTGGTGGCCATTTTGAAATTATGCTTGTTGTACAATTTTCTACAAATTTAGTACGGTGACGAAATAGTTGATACCAAGTGAAACAGTGAATGTGCGATCGTCACTAATAATTGCTAATGGCCACCATCTTGAAATCAGGTGGCCATTTTGAAATTATGCTTATTATCGTCCAATTTCCTCTAAATTTTGAACACAGACGATATAGTTGATAACAAAACAACGAATGTACCTTCTACCCTTGTAATCTCTATTGAAATCAGATGGCCATTTTAAAATTATGCTTATTATAGTCCTATTTCCTTCAAATTTAGAATGAAGACGATATTGTTGTTGACGATGGCACATTCATTGTTTCAATTGTTATTATTAATTCTGTAACACACGCCATCTTGCAATCAGGCAGCCATTTTGAAATTATGCTTATTATTGCCTGATTTTATTTAAACAAAAAAATTAAGAACGTGAAAGCTAACATAAAAAGGAAGTTATACATTGTGCGTTCTTCGTGTAACAGGCAGTACCGTCAACTGCACTGTTTTATAGCTAACTGCAATTCTCAAAATAGCACGTGTTAATAAACACAAACGGAACGTTAAATGTTCAGACTAAGGGTCTTAAAGTTAAAACATGGACAAGCTTTGACAGCCAGGGTCTAGGTGTAAAATTTTGTCAGTAAGAGGCTAGTAAGCATTACACCGTTACTACCACAAACCGTAACGAATGGGGTTCTTCTTCAAACCAGATGCAAGGCATTACACATCCATCTGACCCATTGGACTGCAGTAAACGCCAGAAATTAAATAAGGATCAACTGGAACGTATTGAGCTTTTTAACCCCACTGGAAGGTCTGCTGACAGGCCGGCGCTTGGTGGCCTGGGGAGGGGTGAGGTATGGAACAAACCGTCTATCATCTTGGGAGATTCCCATGTTCGCTCGTTGCGTGGAAGCAACCACAAGTCATCGAAGACTTGGACATGGCCTGGCCTGAAGACGAACCAACTTGTGGCCATTCTACCAGAGGTCCTAAAAAATGTTGACCCTAGCCCTTCAATTATTATCTGCCCTGGGTCAAATAACATTCCAAGTGATTCTCCTGACATGATTGTTAATGACCTATCTACTGTAGTTCATGAAATCAGGCTAGCAAACCAAAAGCAAAACTCACCTTTATCGGTCTGTTCCCTCGGTTGGGTCGACACCTGGCTCACGAGGATGTCATGGCAAGCCAGGTAAACGTCCTACTTAGGAAAATGTGTCTTTTGCTAAATTGTAATTTTGTCTCAATCGAAAGTCAGGTAAAAACTGGTTTTGGTCTTGTTGCACGTGATGGCATTCATCTGACACGGCGTGGAAAGGATGTGCTACAAAGCGAATTGATTGCTATCCATGCCAAACAGGAAAACCAAAAAAATGTAAACGGGACGTTTTATTCTGCTTTTACAGAAAACCCATTTCCAAGCTATGCTCCCTCCAGTTGTGAATAATGTTCGCAAATTTACTTGTTTGTCCTTGAATGCTCGCAGCCTTGTGGCAAACTTGACTGTGTTTCAACTTTTACTTGCATCTGGTCGTTTTGATCTTTTATTTGTCGTGGAAATTTGGCTAAATGAGACGGTTGTGGATTCCATGGTGATTGGGAACCACCCTTAGAGCATTTTACGTAGGGACCGGGGCTCTAGAGCAGGGGGTGTTTGCGTTATTTTTAGGCATGGACTTACTCTTGAATTGGGGGCTGTCTCGGATATGCTGAGGGCACTTTCTGTAAGGCTGTCTCCTTCAAACTAAATTTCATTGTCGGTTATATTCCGAATGGTTCTGATGAACAACAAATTGGCAAAATGACAACTTTTCTAAATCTCGTATGTAAACATATCTGCCCAACTGTTATTGTTGGGGATTTTAACCTGTCGCGGGAAATTGGGAACATAGCTACGCCACGGATCGGACTCACAATCTGTTCCTAAATAACATTGCTGATCTTGGTCTGCAGCTGTTGGTTACAGAGCCAACTCGAGACGATCATAACCTGGATTTAGTTTTCACCAATGATGAGCGGCTGGTATACGATGTTCAGGTTATTGAATACCTTGGTCTGAGTGACCATAATATGGTTACGTTTAAACTTCATACCGCATTCTGACCTATTTCTGCTCCACACACTTTTCGAATGGTGATTCACTTTGATAAGTTGAAATCACGCCTGGGTAAGGTTGATTGGGATAAATATCTATGTGCGGACTGCACCATAAATGAGTCGTGGAACGTATTTTGTTCCATTTTGCATCGTGAGGTTGCTTTTTGCAGCTCTCCTAGAAAGGTTGTAAAAGGTACGGCACCATGCACTCGTCTTCCACGTGCTATCAGGAAACTCGGAAATCGTAAACTAAAATTGTGGCACTGTTACAAAGCAAATAAAACTGCATCAAATTTAATTATATATAACAAATGCAGAAAAGCTTACGCGATGAATCTAAAAAATTAGCACAGTACATATGAAAAAAGGGTTATCGCCGAGGGAAATACGACGACCTCCCTATTCAGATTTTTTCGTGCAAAGACTGGTAATTGCAAATCTATTCCAACATTTAAAGTTGGCAACTCTATACTCTCTGACACTACAGACAAGGCAAACCTTTTAAACTCACTTTTTGCAAAAAATGGTGTGGTGGATAATCAAAAAATCCCTTTATTAACTCATCAAACTGATAGACCTTCAAGTTGTAAAAATGTCCTCTTCACACCTTCGAATGTTCTTTCTGATTTAACTGGCATCAAACCTAGCCATGCCGTTGGGCCGGACGGATTTTCTGCTTACTTCTATAAACAGATTGACCCTCTGATTAATGTTCCTCTTGCACTCATTTTCTCGATATCCATGAACTCTTCTTCTGTACCTGAAATTTGGAGTACAGCCAACGTGACGCCTGTCTTTAAGAAAGGAAATGCAGCTGACCTCACAAATTATCGACCTATTTCCCTCACTGTGATGCCGTGCAAATTAATGGAAACAATAATTCGTAAGCACATGATGTACCACATACTGAGTCACGACCTCATCAAACATGACCAGTACGGTTTTCTACCGGGTCGTTCTTCTGTGCATCAGTTGTTACTTGCACTGGACAAGTAGACCAGTGCCCTTGATATTGGCATCTCAACTGATGTAATCCTGTTTGACTTCCAAAAAGCCTTCGAGTCCGTGGTACATGAGAAACTTTTTATAAGCTTTCCCACTTCGGATTCGGTGGAAAACTTTTAAATTGGATCCGTGCGTTCGTTAAAAACTGTACGCAGCGTGTTGTTATTGGGGAATGTTGTTCCTCCCCGGTCCATATAATTAGCGGAATCCCCCAGGGTTCCGTTCTTGGCCCACTTTTATTCATTCTGTTCCTAAACGATCTATCCTGTAATTCAAACAATGCTGAACAGGAAAAGTTTGCTGACGATTTAAAGCTTTATTAGGTGGTGGTTGACGAATATGATCATTTGGCACTAAATGTCGAAATTGAGTACATTTCGAACTGGGCAACCAGTTGGCAATTGCCGATCTCATACAATAAATGCATGAGTTTCCATATTGGAAAGAAAAATCGGTGTTTTACATACACTCTCAGTAATAGATCGCTACCAAATGTAAATCTTGTAAAAGACCTTGGTGTTTGGTTCACAAGAGACCTGAAATCGTTGGTCCATTGTGCCCACATTGTCTCTGGCAAATCGCCAGTCGGCCATTGTCAGGCAGTGTTTCACTTCGGGTGATGTCTATACAATGTTCTGGACTTTCAAGGTCTATACGTTAGACCACTGTTGGAGTACGCGAGCCAGTTGTGGGCTCCACATCTCCTCAAAAATATTAATCTCATCGAGTCAGTGCAATGGCGCTTTACTAAGAAATTGCCTGGTTTACGTAATAAAGGTTACCCCCAACGACTAAAATTTTTAAAAGTTGACTCCTTGGAACTTCGCCGGTTAAAGGCTGACCTTGTCCTGGTTTTTAAGGCTGTCCACGGCATGCTCGGTGTGGATCTTCCTTTTTTTATATTTTTATCCTGAACACAGGACGCGGGGTCACTGTTTTAAATTGGTTACCCAGCAATCTAGATCAAATTGTCGGCGATTTTTCTTTGCTGTAAGGGTGGTCCCCGCATGGAATTCCTTAAAAAATGAAACTGTCTCAGCAGGGTCACTTGGTATTTTTAGGTGGCTGCTTGACCTTGATATTTTGACTCCATTTCTGCTAAGACCTGCTTTTGTGATATGAACTGTATTTTTACTTACCTACGTTAAATTGTAGGTTATTTTACTATTTTACTATTCTTTAGGAAAGCTGTAAGTGGTACTAGCGACCCTTGCTTGACCTGTTTGCTTGTGCACATTTTTCCACTTGAGGCCTATAATTGGGTGGGGGGGGGGGGAATGAGTTATAATAGGAGAGCTGCAATATTAATAAAATTGGCAGAAGAAAATAAACTTGTTCCTGTGCAAATTTTATTAATATCGCTGTTTCCCTGTAACTCAGCCCTTCTCACTATTTTATTTAACGCCTTTTAATAGTAATATGTGGTTTTCCACATGCGATGGTGTGAAGGGAGACGGCAGGACCAAAGTGTCTAAGGCCGGTACTACGAACAGTTCTTTAAGGGGGACGAAGGTAATTTGGTCGGACAAAACTCTGGTATCCTCAGAAACGGTATCAGGTCCAACTCGTCGAGTCCACGTTTAAACGCCTGAAGGGAGGGTGACTGAACTAATTTAGATGGCAGCACATTCCATGGGTTACTAATTCCCACCACAAAAGAAACGCGTAAACGTCCAAATGGGTTTTAGGCTTGAAAAGCTGAAAACAGTGCCCCGTGTTTTTTCCACCTTTGAGAGTTCAAAGAAGGGACGTCGATTAGAAGAAATCCTGTAATAATCTCACAAGTCAAAAATTGATCGGCTTCCAATCGTCGTAATTCACGGAATTCCAATCTCAAACGTTGTAAGCCTGTTGGGATATGCAAGGTTTTGAAGACCTGCCAATGAGTACGTAAAACGACGCTGGACGGATTCGATGTGATCAATGTCTCCCAGCAAGTGTGGGGACCACACTGAACTAACAATTTTTTTCAATTCCTACTTCGCTGAAGTCGCCGAGTTCTCACATGTAAGTATGACGAACAATGTTAATCAGTTCCACCAACAACTGAATCACCCACGTTGGTCATGAATTAAATTAAAATCAAATGCCTTGTGTTCGAATCTTGTCGTTCCAACTTATACATCTCACACTCTTCACAGCGCCTCAGAATTCCCCGCTCCCTTAAGTCCTCCCATCCCGCCGTCTCGTCCAAATCTCTATCCCCAATTTCAAATCGGTGCAATGAAAGATAATTAAATTGTGCTTTAACTATGACTATTTTTATTGCTGTTGCTTGGATTTTTTTTACCTTCAAATACGAGAAAAAAAAATACTCTGAACTGTTTCTGAACCTCAAATCAAGATCTTATCATACACCTGTACCTCCTGCAAAAAAGAAAAAAAAACCTTAACAGGAGGACATACTCATCGCTCAAATGACGCAGTAAGTGGATGGGCGAAGTCCAAGCTAACTGGGGCATAAAAATCGGAATTTATTTAACATCACTTATGTGCCTTTTTTTAATGTTTTCCTCTTCAGTAAAATTATTCCTTTTTCATTTTTCTTTCAAACCCTCACTTTCCCTTTCTTTCCTAAATGTAACTGTACGTCCTACCAAGGGATTCAGAACGGAGGTAATTTTGCTTTGGTGGCACTTGGAGATATAATCGTGCTTTATTATGCAGCACAGGCAACAACTGCCGTGGTTGTGCTCGTTATGCAAGTATGAAATCTGACTCCGAAAATACGGCAAGTATCGGATTTTTGGGCACTATGGCCCTAGGTGACTAGGGGCAAAGGATAAGGTGCATAATGCTTCCACCCCAGTGCCGCAATTAAGGGGGGTGCAAAGGGTGTAAGGCCCAGGAAGCAAGGGGGTCCAAATGTTTACATAAAACTACTATAAAATAGGCCACCACCATGAACCCAGAATTGTTTAGTCTTTTTTTTTGGGGGGGGGGGGGGGGGCTACGTTTAACCCTTGCACCTCCCTTTGAAAAAAGTTAGCTGCGGAACTGCTCCACCTCCATGAATAATTTCTCGGCCCAGCTCTGATCTCAATACTGATTAAAGGGCAGTAGAGTTTGCAGCACTCTATCTTCAGCTAAAACAAAAGGATAGAATAGAATCGCTTACAACAGTGAACAAGAAGTTTGCGAATATACATGTGTGGCAACAAACAACAGCATGAAAGCAATAATTTGTTGCTTTTGGTGGTACTAATTTGATAAGTTTGGACCTAAATGGGAGTTTGGTACAATAATATACTCTTCAAACTAAATTTAAAGCAGATATCGTGTCATTTTTTGACAGAATACTGATTAATGATACCTGACAAATGGCAATGGCATTGCGTGACCAATGGAGACACAATTTTATCTATCGAAAACAAAAATGATGAGTTTTAGCCTTTGAAGTCGTGAAAAAAAATTAATCCTGTGTGTGTTTTTTTCAATACAGAATTCAAGAAGTCACACAATAATAATGTCCCTCAACGGTTTGGCTTCTAATAAGTTTTTATCTTATCTTTCTTCTAAAAAAAGCGATATCTATCCAGTTAAAAATTCGTTGACGATTCCTGTCAACGTTTTCGCTGTTTGAAGTCGTGATATCCAACATCAAGTTAATCACAAGACTTTAAACTTTAAATGAAATGCTTAAAATGTGCGCAGTCCGCGATTTTCAAATTTTCCTTTCACTTTCAAAATATTACTCGGTGGGGTTAACATGGCCCTATTGTCAAGTTTTGTCAAAAGGACCAACTTTCTCAGTATATTCGAGCATCCTGTGCGAAATAGTCTTTGCTACATTTACATAGGTTAGTGTGAATATACAAAACCGTTTCTCACTAGGGAAAAATAGAAAATGAATGCTTTTGCAACATTTATACGCGTCTGAAGTAATGTTGCAAAACTAAGTCAAACAGGAAGGCCAACCGGGAGGAATGAAAAATTGTAGGTTTACACAGGGGCGAATCGGACGTGAAATATTGGTGGTGTGTGAAGCTAAAATTTGCGACCTGCATCCCGTTTTTTTTCCCGAAAATTTGAGGCTTTTTCAAACTTTGCTTTTACAAGTTGTAAAAACAAAGTTTGAAAAAGCCTCAAGTTATGTGCAAGACTTATGTGACTTTAGCCCAGAATTGCTGTACAGACAAGTGAAGGCCGATGCTAAAACTACTGTCATTGTTCTGGCGACATTGACCTTGAGTAGTCACGTGGTTTGTATGTACGTTGATAATAAGCCAGCCACTCAAGTAGGGGGAATTTGTTGCTTATCGTTCATTTTTCCTCGGCGTGCGCCGAAGCCGACACAGTCCTCTGACCTTCGCCACACCGAACAGGTATTTCACCGTTGTGTACCTCATGTTGCATGTTTATCTTTGGACTATTACTACTCTCCCGAAGAGAGTAACAGTTCGTCCAAAGTTAATCTCTTTGGCAACAAGGGTTTCTCCTGTAACGTTTGGGAGATACAGTTTACTACTATCACTGCTAGTAAATGTGTCCATGTTGTAACTATTTCTTCATATTCCATCCCTTGTCACAAGGTCACCTGGGAGAGAAGAAGCTGTGAGTTTCGCTTCCCAGATTAATGCCAGTTGATTATTTTAACGTCGCCAGAATTTTATTTTACCAGAGCAGCACTAAAAAGCTTCCAAGTTTCCGGTTCGCGCATGAGCCGGAATTGAGTCAGAAGGCGAAACACGTAATTTCTACCCCAGTTGGCCTTGGCTTAGACGCCATTTGTTTCGCAGCTTCATCCTCGTGGAATGACAAGCAACCTCATGCCTGGACTAATCGTAGCATTAATGGTATTTTTTTGCACCTAACTGTCGGGTTAAAGCCTATTCATCGTATTTTTAACGTGGGTTGCCCCAGAAAATAGTCAAGACCAGTCATTCCACATTTGTCCACTTGGATCGCGACTCAGAATGAGAGATGGAAAATGCGGTAGTATTGTCATGGACACTACGTCAAGGCCTACTGGCTCTTTTTATGATGCTCCGGGTACTACCTCAAGTTTTAGTGTAATACCCCGGGTACTACCTCAAGTTTTAGTGTATTATACCCCCTCCCACAAACTAAGTAGGAAATCTGAGTCTTCTCCAGGAGAATCAACATCCATGTCTACTGCTTCCTCAGTCATGTTGAAAGATGGTTTAAAGCAAAGAACGAACGATAAATGCTTGAAATTCACTTCCGACAGTGATGAGTGACCACAAGTGCAAAAATATGAACTTGTGGTTATTCGTCACTGTCAGGAGTGAATTTTACACATTTACCTCTTCAACCACTAATTAAGTAAGGCTTTATTAACAAACAATACTTTGTAGGACTGTCGTTAATTTTTGGTGCATGTGTCTAACCCAGCATACTGGGTACACATTTCCGAACACACATAATAATAATAATAATAATAATAATAATAATAATAATAATAATAATAATAATAATAAATAATAATAATAATAATAATAATATAGAGACGATGCTCGAGGCATCCACCCACCCAAATTCCCCGGCGGCAGATGTTAAGTGGAAGAAGTACCACCATTATTACAGTTGTTTTTTGCCGCATGAGGGAGGAAATCGGAGTACCCGGAGGAAACCCTCGTGCAACAGGTGGGAAGCAACCGGAGAAAAACCCGTACATATACACTTCCCATTGCCAGGATCGAACCCAGGTCTGTACGAAGCCAGAAATGTACACTGGGACCAGGACGCCTATCGAATCTGACGCCCCAGTGCTCGCAGCTACCCGTGCACCTGAACACACATAAAATTGAGGTTTGAAGATTTCACAGTACGCTGACCACTGTTGTTAACTGGGTACTTGATGTCTGACATCATGACAAGAGCAATGGGTGATACAGAAATGTGGTGATCACAGCACAATCTATTAAAAGGTAGATAATATCTAGCCTGTGGTTAGCAAAACCCACATATATTACAGTAACATAAGGAGCATGAGTGCAGTTCAACAGTACACACACATCCCGTGTATTTTTCGAAACAACAAAATAGGATTACCTAATAAATTCCATATTATTAAACTATTAGTTAGGCTACCTATGCAGTAAATTACTGAATTAGTTCGCTAATAAATACTTTTAACATGAAACACATCCCCCTCCCCCCCCAAAAAAAATTCGCCAAAGTGACACACAAATAATCTCGGATGTAGGATAGAAAGAACCTAGGAAAACCATACCTCCAATATGGCTGCACGATTTCCGTCACCCAGCCCAAGATTGCATGAATGAACACTACAGATGAAGACACAGAGGCACCCTGATTTCACTACAACTCCTTCGCATGACAACAGGCAGTTCAGCAGGAATAGTTTCCTGAACAAGTGGTTTTGAATCGTCGGAGGCAGAATACTGGTCCTCTAACAAATTGGTTCTTGAGGAGACAAAATAGGTGGACAGCTGACGAGGCTTGTGCAATGGTTCTATGCATCTGGAGGGCTTTCAATTTCAGAACATCGATAATTCAGCAATGTTGGAGCAGAAGAAGGTAAACACAGAGCAGAATACCTTGGGGGTAAGAAAGATTGTAAACTGACCCGATTTCAAGATTATCATGTGCAACGACGGAACCACGTGTATGCAAGTCACCTTCAGATACTTCGGATGACAAGATTCACTCCCATAACTGGTTGATATGTTTTTCGAAAACCACTCCTTCGGAATAGGTGTCAGAATATCGGATGCTACCTATTTTTTGCTTGACATTTCCCAGAATTCCGCTGTATTTGCTTTCAGGCCGAAAATTGCACAAATAGATAGGTATGTTAACTTTGTATGATTGATATTTAATATGTAACTAAGGCGTAAGACTTCCACATCTTACTTCTTCTCAGCACTGTCTTGAGTATTCGGTAGGAGTAAATGCAATTTAGTATGTGCATTTCTTCCAAGGAATATTTTAGAAGGAGCGATACTTGTCACAGTGTGAGGACAGGTACAAGCAGAAATTAAATATTTTGGACAGCTTTATCGTGACTTAGACCTTACGTTAGGCTAGCTTTTAGCTACCTTTTAAACGATATAACTAATTTCACACTGTCCATATGTGGCAGGGATATAAGGTATGTTTGTGATTGTGATATGGCATATTCCACATTGTTCAGATTCTGTGTGAATTCGCTTGACACAAAATTTGATCTGTAATCGGATACTTACGTTTTGCAAAATCTATACGTAGTACATAAGCCACAAAATTTACAAATATTGCTTGTTGATTTCATTTCAAATATGAACGGAAATTTAGAATGTCCATCTGTTATTACAAGGTACATTCTTGCATCACAAAGGCCCACAAAATCCACAAGGTAACTGGCATCTCCCAAACGTGTTTTCTACCCTTAAATTCCTCGTCTCTATTCAGTTGACATGGCTCTCAAGTTTTAGCCAGTTTTTTACCAAATTATCGTCAATGTCGAGCTACCAAACGAGCGAACGTGCAAGTGCTTTGATGCGAACTACACCGTAATTCCCCAAGTACAACTCAGTCAGGACATAGGGACATGAAACAGTTGGAATAACAAAACAAGCCTTTAATCCCATAAATGAAATGACGATCTAACAATAGTTCATTTTTCGTTGAAAATATGATTGTAACTTGTCATTATATGCTCCGAGTGGCCAACCACAGTTGGTGTGATGGTAAGCTTGAAATAGCATGCTATGATTTAAGGTTAGTTTTTCAAGTTGCTCACTGAGAATTGGTAACAATTCTATTATTTACAAGTTCATGACAGTAGCTCCAGCAACCTTAACAGCAGATCGTTCATAAGGCAAGGGTAGTCTAGAAAAAAAATAAACTGTAGTATTATACCTGCCCTGGATATGTTGCAACTTGAAATTATAGGCATTCAAAAATAGCGTTCAGTGCTGTATTCACATGACCGCCATAGCTGGATTCGCGACTTTATTGCTAAATATCCAGCATAGGGTCTTCTGGTCTGTTTGCAATATGAATTTTCTTCTGTAAAGGTATTGATGGTAATGCTTAACCCCAAATACTATTGCTAATGCTGCACAGTCGAGTTGGGCGTAGCCAAGTTCGGCTTTGCTATGCTCGTGATGCAAAAGCCGTAGGGCGATCTTCTCCATCAGGCATAGTATGCTTCAGTGTCTTACCAAGGCCGAACATGATGGGTCCCAAACTAGCTTTAGTTTCATTTCGGGGTTATAATTCACTAATGGAGTACAATAGAAGTTAGAAAGTATTTTTAGCATTAGCCACAGCCTCTGAACACTGTTTAGTCCAGAGCCATGGTGGTTTTGAACTCAGCTATTTGTTAAAACGCACCAATATTCCAAAAAGAAGTGGGACAAATTTGGCAGATTTGGGCCTTGTAATATTCTGGGGTTCTAGCGCCAACCTCTTGTGTACAGATATGTACAGATACGCAATTAAATTGTTTTCGGGGGTGGAGGGGTGTTGTTGATTTAGTCTACACCATGTAATGCTAATATTGCGGTCCGGCTCACTTTGTTTTCCCTACAGGTATTGGCCTCCATTCAGTATGGCCCCAAAATACAAGTTAACCTACTTTAATGCTAGAGGCATTGTTGAACCGCTAAGATATATGTTGGTGTACAAAGAGGTACCGTACGATGATTACAGGATGAAGTGGGAAGACTGGCCAACAGAGAAACCAAGTAAGTGTGTAATTAACTGAGCAAAAAATGGCTTTGCCGTTTAGAAAAAAACATTAGAGCTCGTATCCCCATACTCACAGCCCTGAAGGTACACGAATAAAAACGGATTAGAGTTCACTCGAACGCTACGAACTATAATTTGAACTCAAGTACCAGGGAACAAAGACTGTTTTTGATCAATGGTTATGTCAGAAAGAAAGCCCAGTTTATGTTTCAAAAGTTTAATGTTTTGGTGTTTAGGCGTGCACGCGTAATTTGTGTATTATACAGACTTTTTTGTATTTGTCTGCGTTTGTTGTTTCCTATATTAAGTCTGTTTCGTGTGAGGGGGTATATGTGTATTTTGAGTACATTTATAATTTGTGAAAGAAGCAGACTCCTAGTCAAGGCAGTTTTTGCCTGTTTTTGTGTTTGAAGGTCGTTTGATGTGGTTATTTCTAGTTCGTTTGAGTAATTACTTGTTCATTTTGTGTATGCATTTTTATCTTTCAATTTTGCAGCGTTTTGCTGTTTATGGCGTCTATTTTGTTAGCTTCCATTTTGTTGTGTGTGTTTGTGGGTTTACGTTCTGCGAATTGGAGTTCAAATTATAGTTCGTTGCGTTCGAGTGAACTCTAATCCATTTTAATTGGTGTACCTTCAGGGCTGTGAGTATGGGGATACGAGCTCTAATGTTTTTTTCTAAACGGCGAAGCCGTTTTTTGCTCAGTTAATTTGTTGGCTTTTTTCGCTTCCGCTTTATATGTGTCCACTGTCCACCGTTTTTTGTTTTCGAAAAAACGGAACATTAGAAATGGATACTTATGTTTAGGTTCCGCAGAAGGTTTGTCCCATGATTATAATTTAATGGCAACACATAGCGTAATTCTGGATTTAGCATGTATCATCTCGATGAGTAGTTGATTCTGGATTGTTTCAGTATTGTGGCAACAATCGCTAAAAAACAATTCAACTTGCTTCCCGAAGCCCGCATTGGAAAAGTAAATAAGCCACTCAGTCATGTTTAAAACTTGAAGATTTAAGGAAAAAATCAACACCATTTAATTTTGGTCTCCACAACGAGCTAGCTAACTCAAACAACAACAATGTTAGTTTCCCGGCGCCCAACCATCGTTGCATCTTGGTTCGAGTGAGCTATAATCCGATATTGTGCGCCTCGCCTACTGTTACCCTATTGTTACATGTTGCAGCATTGTAACATTTTGACATTGTTAGCCGCTCCGCCTCCGTCTCCGCCTCTTGTCCAATTTTCTGAAATTCTCGTGCGCAAACGAACTCTAATAAGCAAAATTATAACTCGACTGAACTGGAATCTTCTGTGTGAACATATATTTTTGTCTGAAACCAAACTTCATTATTCCGATTTATGTGAAATTTTGCCACTACAAGATAGCTTTGGTGAATGCAATGTAAGAGTTCAAGTACAAAATTTCAATAGAAATTTCCATAAAACTGAAACTTGGCAGATATGCACAGAAATACTCCCCGAGTAACATACTAAAAGTCCCCTAAATTCCCACTGGAGCTTCTGTCGCGATTTAAAAATAAACGGCCGCTGCCGGCTATAAAATTGTATATTTTCTGAAATATCGCACGAACTATCACTCCTACCGAAAATGTCATAGTGACGTAAATTAAAGATATCAAAAATCACTACAAGAAACGTTCTTTTGATATTTTCGTTAAGACCAACCATTTTCTTGAAATCTACTGGTTTACTGAAAACATGCGGTGAAATATCAGTAGATTGCAAAAAAAAAAAAAAAAAATGTTGGTTTTAACGAAAACTTCATAAGGACCCTTCTTGTAGAGGTTTTTGTTACCCTTAATTTAAGTCTCTGTAAAATTTTCGGTTGGAGTATTCGGTTGTGCGATATTTAAGAAAATATACAATTTTGTAGCCAGTGGCGGCCATTTTTTTCAAAATGGCGGCGAAAGCTCCAGTGGGAATTTGGGGGACTTTTAGTATGTTACTCGGGTAGTATTTCTAGACATATCTGCTAAAGTACTAATTATTGCACTGGACTATTAGCAGTAAAATAAAAACTTTTGAAGAGTCCCTAGATTCAGAAGCAAATTAGAAAAGAAGAGTGCGTGCATGTGTCCACCGTTACATGTATCGAGTCCGTTCATTAAAAGACTAAGCGTGACATTACGTTTGGTTGTTGTGTTCGGTGAAGTACTGCGTGTAGATCAAAGGAAAATTTCCTCTCACTCGAGTCGTAATGCCTGCCACACGTAACGTTTTTACTTTTACTTGGGGCTCTTCAGGAAAGTTGAAAATAAATTCAAACAATTTTGAAAATCAGAACAAACTTTCCCGACTAAGAATTGAATACTGATTTCGCTAACTGATCCCTATTTTTACTTTATTGTGAAGTAACTTAGCAAAAAGTTTGGACAATGTGCGTCGTTAATGTGCGTAGCATCAGTGTAGTCATGGCAACACGTTACCTTTTTTCTTTTTCTGTGTGCAGATACGCCGTTCGGACATCTACCTACCCTAGAAGGTGATGGTTACATTTTAGCAGAAAGCCTAACTGTATCCAGATTTGTAGCTAAAGAATTAGGTAAGTTAAAAAAAAATACTGCAGTGGGCAGTACATATAAACAAAAAAAGTGAAAAATTGGTAGAACATGTCCTGCGTGTTTCCATCGTCTTTAGTAATTTGGGTGGAAACAAACTGTTTAAAAAAAAAAACGAAGCACTTTTTCAAAAAGCACAATATAGATAAGACATCAAGTTTACCGACGTCAAAAGTTTCACTGTTTAATCACTGCCTTTCTGTGCCCACCCCAAGCTAAACTTTTGACTAAGCGAAATTATTTCACTTAGGTAGAAATTTAGGGTTGGAAATGAATGGACACAGAATAGGATGCAAGACGACGAGAACCAAGTCCAGGCTCCCGAAAGAACAGGATCCCAAGTCCTACTCCACTCGTTCCCGGTCCCAACCCACCAGCTGGGGACAAACTGTTCCCACAAGTTACCCAAAACCAGAGCAGCAGCCTACACGGACACTGTACTAATTGTGATCACATCTGCATAGAAGAAACCAAAAGATGAGTTTCTTAAAGGGTTGAAGAAAACAGGCTAACCATTAGGAAAAAAAGACAAAAAGAATGGTGTGGGAGACCACCAAGCTCGTACCAACCGCAAAATCGCCTAGGAAATACTAGAATCTTGTTAAAATCTAACACCCCAAATGAGCCACATTCAAGAACCCTGGAGTGTGTTCCCATCCGGCACCTGTGAAATAGCCGATTCCCTCTCATGAACATACAGGAATCTGCACGTCAAGGTGTTGCCAAGATAATCACTCCCGATAACCTCACTGCCAAGTGGAAGTACCTCCTCTAACCATCAACCAGTGGGCCGTATAAGAGGGTGTCACTGTCTGCATAACAGACAGTTACAACCTGCAGTGCCATGTTCAAACTTGTAGTGCTGCAGTGTAGTGAAGAGAGAATCAGTTCGAGTGTTCTTAGGCCCATTTTACTAATGAAGGTTGCAGACTATTGTTACTGAACATTCGTGAAATAACTGGATATAACTGGAAATAACTTGGAGTTGAAAATCTTCCCTTGGTAAAGCATAGGTACTTGTTGCAATTAATTTTGAAACCGCAATGAAACAAAGAGCCTACCAGCATTCAAAAAAATTTATCCATTTACCTGCTAAAAAAAATTTTTTTTTGATAATTGTATTTTTAGATGAAAAAAATTTAAAAAAAAAAAAAACGTTAAGTTAGTGACACACCTGCTTTTTACGTCTCCCCGTACTCCCTCACTTCGAATAGACGGGAAATTCAAACAATGACAATAAGACATCTGGTTATTGTGTTTTAAATGTAGTCAAAATTACTATTTTTTAAGTAAAAAGAAAAAAACAACAATTTTGTAAGACATGAAATAAAGTGGAAAAGATAAAAAAGAAAGTAATATTCAAAAAAATAAACTGATGGTTCTGCTTGAAGAACAATTCTACCACGAAATTGGCCGGCAGGAATTTCAGGGCAGGGGAGGAAGCTCAGTGAGGACGTCACTGGTGTTTTAGGGTGGCGGAAAAATTAACACTGGCGATTGCCAGTGTTAGCAAGGGTCGACCTAGGATCTCTGTGTTTAACTTTCAACTTTGAGAGCTTATAACTCCGTCAAAATTAAAAAGTTTTAAACCAAATTTGGAATCTAGCCTTGACTAGTCAAGGCCTGTCTACAGTCCAAAAATTGTGAAATTCAGTCCAGCCAAACCCGAGATACAGAGAGGGGCCAAATAGACAACTTCTTGTTCTTGGTCTTGGTCTTGTTCTTGGTCTTGGTCTTGTTCTTAGTCTTGTTCTGGGGATGTACCTTTCGTCTATCCTCTCTACAGGTCAAACTATTTGTCCTGTAAAGCTGGTTCTTAGCTCATTTCACAGGTATTGCTCCGTAGATGTGCCCTTTCCATAAGGCCTTTTCTAATTGGTCAAGTGGTTCAGGCGTTACGGAGCTCTAAACGACCAGATTGATTGTTTTACATTGTTTTAAACATTGTATTTATGCAACAATGCCATTTAGCAAACGCCAGCTGCAAGACATACACTGAAGATTAAAGGATTTGTTTCTATTGTTAACACTAGCGATAGCCAGGTTAGTAAGGGCCATAGCTATTTACCGAGCTTAAAGGCGGCGCAACAAAACAAACAACAAATTAATTATAAAAGTGTCATACATACCCCACCCCTCATCCATCACCACACCAATTTGTTACAATTCTCAAAGTAACACGGATTAATAAACAAAACGTATCGTTAAAAGTTAAAAGTAAGGGTCGAAAAGTTAAAACTTGTAAGGAACACGGACAAGCTTTGACTCTAAGGGTCTAGGTGTCAAATTTGGCCAGTAAGACGCTGCTAAGCATTAGACCCTTACTGCCCGGTGATCATGTTAATGACTTAGTATAGGAAAATTGGAAATTAGCCAACAGCGAATATCATACACTGGAAATAACGTAGTTCAGTAAGCCACCTTTATACACTTCCGTTAAATCGGAGTGGCATGAACCGGATTCGAACAGGCCACCCAGTTCGCCCCCAGATCACTTGCATAGCGCCTTAATCTCTCCGTTGCACTCCGATGAAACGTAAGTGCATAAAGATGGCTTTCTAGTGTACGATTTTCGCTGTTGGCTAATTTCCAATTTTCCTTAATATTATTTCCAGCGATTTATGTATATTTATTAATGACTTAGTAACTCAGACAGAATGGGTGTACACGCTTGTAGCAGGTTGTCTTGCTTGGAATCGCTGCCATGTTTCCAAACCGGACAAAAATGTCAACCTAAAGCAAAGTAGGAAACCTACACCCCACTATCATTGAATCATCTCATGGGTCTTTATAGGACGATTTCGGACAGCTGTTCGTCAAAAACCGGGTATAGTAAGGGTCTAATGCTTA
>JAHWFP010172721.1:0-12275 GCA_023313725.1 Lithobius niger
ATTTCCAGTGCCTTGTTGTCTGTGCTTCTGCAGTCCTTGTCAAGTGGTATGCTAGTAACCTTCTGTGACGTTACATCGCGACTGTAAGAGTTACTACCCCTGGTTGTACAAATGCACAAGGTTTTCAGCCATTATCCTATACTTAATCATACCATGCATACGGTAAAGCATGATTGTTTTTCGGTGAAGGGGCTTATTCCCTGATGTTTGTTTCACTTGAGCTCAAATGGGGCAGTTCGGAATTATGCAACAGAGAACATTTCCCATTTGATGGGTCAATTTCTCATTTCCCTTGTTTGCAGAAGGGGGTATTTCAGAATCAAGCTAGAATGGAATGCACTGTCACAAGTAAAGTTGATAGTTACGCACACATTGCCTTCCAGTGGCTTAAATAACGAGAACGCAGCGAGGGGGTGTAAAAATCTACAAAAATTTTTATGTATTCGTCGTTTTCTTTAAAGGTTTTTTTTTTCTTGATGGCAACATTCGTTCGTAAAGTAAGAAACATAATCGTACCTTAAAAATACAGTGGTCGTATGTATGTACCTCCACCTCCATAGTTAAGTGCCTGCATTCGTATGCGTCAATATATTTTTTTGCGAGGGGGGGGGGGGGGTGTATTTTACGCATCCTTCCCTTTTGCTCTACAACATACGACAACTTTCGTTTTAAGGTACAATTACTTTTCATGCATTGCATAAGGTATGCGCCATAAAACATTTTAAGAGATCAGTGAATAAATTGAATTTTTCATAGATGTTAAACCCCCCCCGGTTATTTATACCACTATCTGCTGCAAGGTGGTGGTGTGTGCTATTAACTTATGGTAGTGTAGTCTAGCTTGATTCCGAAATACCCCTTCTGCCAACAACGGAAATGACATAGTTACCCAAAGCATGCCCAAGTCTACAGCTAACCAAGAGCAGGATTCCTGAATCGACTCGCGTTAAAAAAGTTAAAGCACTGACTTTGTTAGGCCCTTATTGGCTTATGGGAAGAATAAGGGCTCCTCTCCAATTGATCTCTCGTAGGGCTAGAATGACGTAAAATGATCAGGTGAACAACAAAGGGCAAAGGCTTTGTTTGGGCGTCAGAAATTAATGAAAGCCGCACTCTGCGTTGACGGACGAGAGCCCGTTCTTCCCATGTCGCGAGCTAATATTTTTTTTTCCTTAAAAAGTTCAGATAGGTGGGTTATTGTCAGTTTCGTGTGGTTTTGTTGTTATTGTCGGTTAGGTTAGGAACCGGCTTCGGCATTTCACTTGAGATAAGAACTAGTTGGTTTGGCGTTTCACTTGCTGGACTTGCCCATGCTTTCCTGCGCGGCGCCGTCTGCCTCGAGCCTGCCTGCCGTCAACAAGATGATGTCACGGCCTACCTCGTGTAGTGCTAACTTTGGACCTTCACCACGACCAAACGGTGCGTTTACCCCAAAAATGGAAGAGGAAAACATTATTCAGCAGGTTATACTTAGTCCATTAAAAAAAAATCGGACGAGAGCCCGTTTTCTTCCCATGATCCAAATTAGGCCTAACACAGATTTTGAAACAGTCTGATTTAGAAACCCCCAGTACCAACCCATACACATGTTATTTTTCGTACACCCGTTGTCCAAATGCATCAAGCAACAATTAACTATAACTGCTCTACACAAATACCGAAACAACCCAAGAATTATATAAAATTAACGATGACAGTACTCACATACCAATATTTCGACGCACAAGGCAAGCTTGGACAAGAAGGCGACGGCTGTTATCTGCAAGTCGAACCAAATAGCAACGTTCTTTCTAGGACACTCCGAGTGATAAGTGTTTAAAAAAAAGGGGGGGGGGATAAATGTGCTCGTTTATTCGTTTCATCGCCAATAGTTAAGATCACACTGTAATATTATCATAAAGAAGGAATTCGATTGATCTGATTGACATTCTCCGATTCTCAAGACCATAGGTCACTCCGATGTCAAAACCAAAGGCAGATAGACTATTGCTCATGTTTGCCGGGCAACGGAGTACCTTGCAGCTAGGTAGTACAACCTCCCGTTGTCTCCCAGATGGCAGCACGTCGCGGTAAGACATGAGAAGAAACGAAGAAGAGCTGCAGTGACGTCATTGCTGCTCCAAAAGCACAACCAGTCCAAGGGGGGGGGGGGGGGGATTGAGGTTTAATGGCCAGTCCAAGGAAAGCACAGGCAGTCTCGAATATACGGAAGCCTGGTAGGGACGTACAAAGTTCCCACTTCTCAGTTCTCTAAAAGTGACGTCACTTCTCTGTACTGACGTCACTATTGCGACGGGAGCTGTAATGACGTTATTTCACGGTAGTGCTGTTTTGGGGTAGATACGTCTTACCAAGAATTTATAGGGTTGGTACTGAATAAGTAACATCACTACCGTGAATGGCGTCATTAATTCAATTCGGGGCACTAACTACTCTGAAGTGACATCACTACGCGGAATTAACATCAATACCGTCGCAATAGCGACGCAATAGTGATGTCACTACAGAGAAGTGACGTCACTTTAGAGAACTGAGAAGTGGGAACTGTGAACGTCCCTATCGGGCTTCCGTACTACGAATACCAATGACCAAGGGCGCCTTCGATAACTACCAATCGAACTACCCCAGCTTCAGGGGGCCCCCCCGAAAAATTTAGATTTAAAAAAGGCTTTTTTTTTGTAGTACACTAGTTATTTAATTTGGTATAAACTGTATTTTAAAAATGAATTTCGAGCATCCCCGTCCGCACATCCCCCTGTCATAAAAAAACGTGATGAACACACAAGCTGAAAAATTTCTCTAAATCAAAATTTTTTCCCAAGTTTTTTTTTTTTACAAAAGTGAAAATAGGGACCACTTGACTGGAGTACGAAAAGTGGCCCATATGTTCATTATAAACAAAATTCAGAAAAAATTAGAAAGTATGGATTTAAACAGTTGTTTGTAGGCCGAGGGGAGCCCCCAAGGGCTAATTCGCTACCGGCCACACCTAACGTAGCTACGTCACTGCATCAACAACACTGCTCTCCACCACAAGTCAACAACAACTACTCAAACTACTCCTCGTACAACCACTCAAAAGATGACGGCGACCACTGACGGTTTGTGTGGCAGGTACAACAGTTAAGTAGGTAAAAGAGCAAAAATCTCTGATGTGTGATTGTTGTGGAAGTTTGTCTCATATCGGTGAAGCGGAAGACATGTGCGAAAAACTTTCCCTTGATGTTTACCACTGCTTGTCTGTGAACAATGACATTGATTCACTTCTGCGGTTTTGCTCTGCATGTGTCCCTGTTGCACGCTGCGTATCCTGCCAGGCCCACGTGCGGCGAAGCCATCCGCGAATGGCGCTGCCGACGTTGCCAATCCTGTTTAAACTAAATTGCATGTCGAGTCTATCCAGTCTGTTGAGCTTATTAAAACTGTCTGTAATGATCTGTTGGCATCTCTCAAGAAACTCTTTAGCTATTCCTTGCGGAAGTTTAGTGTTAATTACCCTGCTAGTCCTACGTTGCCTAAATTGAGTGATGAAATCAACGACTTCAAGTTAAGTTTTAGTGACACCTTGGCTGATAGTAGATCGTGTTGCGCAGACGTTGCTCGTATAAGAACCGAAGTACAGATGTTCAAATCTGATCTCCAGCAAACAAATCCTGTCCTATTTAAGGACTTATCTGATATTTGCCGAAATATTACATGTGATTTGCAGTGAACCCGGGACGACATTGCCCTCCTGAAGCCGGAGGTCAAACTTGCGCTCGACGCTGCCATTTCTGACCGTGTGCCCATTGCCCAATTATTTCGAGTTGCATAAAAATGCAGATAGTGTGCCAGGGTCGGCTGGAACTCCTTCATCCAACTTTCCCAGAGCAAAGCACGAGTCCAGGTTTCCGGGTTTCATCAACATTTACTTGGTTTCAGAACATGCTACAAGAGCTGGGTTACGTGCAGCCATGCTGGTCGAGAACTGGGATGCAGGACGTTGGCAGTTTGACTGGACAAGACCTCCTTTTCACGTCAAGAACTGTGTTACAATTGTGCCTAACACTGCAACCGACAACAGATGGTAATGGCTACCACCTGTGTACACAGATGATTTTACACCGGCATTGAGTTAGCTAACAAACTTTTCAAAAGGAATCTTATTTGATAGTACCATAACAACAAAAAAGGGTTCCCCACTGCCATAACGAAACCAAAATTTAAAAAAAGGAGTTTTAGCATTCCGTCAAGATGACGTGATGGTTCTTGCAAGGAAGGGTAAAAGTTATGTAGCCACGCTGAGCACATTTCACGACTCGAAGGTTGTAACTGTAACTCATAAAACAAAGGAAAATGGTTAGGAAACGTTTGACAAACCTTAAGTAGTTATTGATTAGACAAAGCATATGGGGCAGTGGACCGTGCTGGCCATTTACTGCTCTAGTTATGCATTTGCAAAAGAAATCAGTAAAGTGGTGGTGCAAGGTCTTCTTCTGGTTACTTTAAGTCAGCATTTGTGAATGCCTTCGTGCTAATGAATCTTGCTAAGATACAGTCACACCTGCCTTTGCAGATACATAAAACTGTTTCGCAAAACCTTGATTTTGTAATTAGTTGGCTATTTTAGAAATCTGCAAGGCAAGAAACCAGTAGGCCTATATTCACTGATGCCATCGAGTGACTAAACAGAATCCCTCACTTCATAAATAGAAATGATTGTAGCAATCGAAAAAACAAAGGGGGAACGGAAGAAAACCATCTGATGTTGTGAAACATTTAAACAAAAATCTGGGCTTTACCCTGGCAGCTACTTTAAAAAGTATCACCCCAAGCTTAAATACTACTAGGTAGCTACTACTTGTACTTTGTACTTTTGCTACAGCTTTACGTGGGTGTACAAGTACTTAGTAATAAAGTTTCAGATGTGTGATTAATGTTTTTATGCGAGGATGAAGTTGTGAAAGTGGCACTTGGTTAAGTGGAATCCATGAAATAGATAATACACATCAGTTTTTTATCCACGTTGTTAAATCCCCTACAGTACTAGCTAGACAGTCGAAGAGTAAAACAATATTTACTCCAAGAATGTAGGTTAGTAAGTTAATGCTTGCAAATCAATAGAATACACTAAAGACTAAAGAAAGTTGATGTATATCAACGGCTCAGTGACATGTTTCGAAGAGCCCTACAACAATATTATATACACTACAATGTAAGGCATACAAAAAACATGAAAATACAGTAGGTGGTTATGAGACATAGTAAACAACAAGCATACAAATTAACACACAAAAAAATAGATAAAGGAACGATTAATGCATGTCAAAAGGAAAAAAATACAAAGATGGTTACGAAAGTTGATAATATATCCAGGGCTCAACAAAACGTTTCAAGAGCCCTAAAACAATATTATCTATACAGTCAACTCCACAAAATGGAAGGCATAAAATAGCATGAAAATGGAGCATCGGTTATGGAACATGTTAAGATACAAGAATAAAAATTAATGTAAAGAACAAAGATTATAAGTTAACACTTCCAAATAGTAAAGACAGTTGATTAATATGTCCAGGGCTGAAATGCACATCAAAATAGACCCAACGCAATTTATCCGTATACCGAAATCCACCAAATTAAGGAAAAAAATTGTGAAAACTTAGTTGGCTATACACAATGATTAATCCCACCAGGTCTATGTGATGAGTCAAGAACAAAACAATCAAAGATGGCAGTCAGCGTTTGCAAGTTGATGCATATTTGTTTTTTAAATACAAAGATACTAAAACTGGAGATTAAACATTTTTACCCATTCGCCAGACTATTTTTATCTATGTGTGGGGGGATCTTTTTTTTTATTTCATTCGCTTTGTAAGTAAATTTTAACCACTACATATAAAATGGTTTGCAACAAAATTATGTCAATTCAGACAACATTCATTATGGGGAATTAAGACGCCTTCTTTCACTTCGCATGTCAAAGAGGCTAAAGTACAATGATATTAGTTTCATGGTGTGAACGCCATCGCAGTCATAAGGTGTACAGATGTATGCCGACTTTCGGCAGGGGTTCATCCTCGGAACAACGGCACTATTTTTACAACTTTTCTCACGTCCATTCAGTTTTTCGATCCAAGAAAAGCCTTTGGCTTAATATTTTTTTCTTCAGAATTTTGTCTACCCGAAAGGGGATATATGAGATGCCCTTGCATCTTTCCTGCACAATTCTGTAGCTTTATTAACGCTTATTTTCAACAGATTTCCAGTGTTGCGTTTGAACTAGCAGTTTCCATGTAGTTTTCATAATGTTCAAAGAACCTAACTAAACGTTCAGTACATCAAAAACTTAAAAAATCATTAGTAATAACAGATTAAAAAAAAAAATCGATAATTTCACGTTTTATTATTAAAAAAAAACTGCAACACGAATCCACTTGAAGTAGGCAAAATATAGCCTATTTATTCTTAAGTAAAACAAACAAGTTACATTAGACTATAAATAAAAAAAATCTACTAAGCAAAAAAAAATTTAAGAATCACAAAATTCTCATTTCCCATCGTTGATCAGTTGGCACGCTTTGAAATTCTGGTTCAGTCATACAGTAACAAAGATTTGGTATTGAATAATCGGTAGGCTAAGTCTATTATTTAAATACAATTTTTAAAAATGTAATTGCTTAAATTGTTTGCTTACACGGCATTGTTTTATTCATTCTGCTGTGTCTTTCTCCTTGTCCAGTTGAGTGCGACCAACAGTGGTAGTCTAGAACATCCCCTTAAACTTACAGCAAGTGGCACTTGAGAAAGTATGTACTTAAGTATATACTTTGCTCGCAAATGAAGTATTTACTCAAGTTACGTGTACTAGTCCAGAACGCCAGAGCTAAGTGTCAACTAATCACTTATACAAGTACCAATTCCGTCGTCATTGACGCACAAACCCTATACTGCAAGTGGTGATTGTGACCATATTTCCAAGCTCTGTATAGCCAAATTAATGAATAGAACGTACGTTCGCTACCAATTTACACACCAAGAGCGCAACCTCATTGCCGAACTGGTTGCACATGCATGGGACTAATTAGCGACAGACACAGCCACAACTAAGAAAAAGGATTACTATTGTTGATGAGTTTAATGCTGCCCTCGGTGCACCAATGCTGCACCAAACAGACGAAGGACAGCTAAAGAAATATTGGAAGAACATTGTTGCAATGGCGCTTACTACCATGGGAAAATGTACACAAAAGTTCTAAAAACAGGTGGTGGCAGATGAGGAAACGAACCTGACCACATCACATAAAAGGTGGTTGGTCTGTGCAGTGACGAGATCCTGCCACTAAATAATCACTATGACAGTGAAGCAGATGCAAAGAGAGTCCACATAATAAACCTGAGATAAAAAGGAGGGCCATCCCTCTGTAGCTGCACTGCTGAGACTTCTACTCAGGGTTTTTAGCGCTCCCAAAGAAGGCACAGGATTCAGGCAACCATGCTGATTGGACAGCCACTGTTGTCCGGTAGCAACCCTTGTAATTTTTTACTATTTTTTTTTAACAATTAATTTCTTTTGAGCCTTTAGTCAGCCGAAGCAATTTAATGTTTGTGTGGCTAAACCGGCTCAATTTTAAACATTACAAAAGGGAGGTACCAACCCGGCGATTCGATCCGGGAAACATCCGATCATCGTATGGGCCGAAAGATTGTCCAGAATGGGCCAGAATAGTTCCCATAGCCGCGAAGGAGCATGGTAGCCTCTCACGCTACCCTGGCCGGCAGTCCTGGCGGGGACTTACCCAAGGTCCCCTTTCCAGAAGTTCGACCAGATCCGCAAAACTCCAGCAACCAGGCTGAGCTCTATCACCGCTCAGCCATGATGACCACAGACGTTAAAAGTCTGCACACAGACGTTACTGTATGAAAATACAACTATCATGGGCTGACCCATAATAACGGGCTTCAACATGTGAAAAGAGGTCTTCAGTATATACATATTCGATGTACATTCCCAGGCAACGTCACCTTCCTGTTGCGAAATACCTGTCTGTTCATTGCACCGGCTGCACGGATACCAATGTGTGTGAAAGTGTCCGACACTAGCGACATCTGGAAATCTTGCTCTGTATACGAGTTCTCTTACTTGTTACAGAATCTCTCTTGCAATGCTGTGAGTTTGTTGCCTACGGCGAATTGAACGTGCCATTCCCATAAAGCAGCAATGATCCTGGGGACCCTTGCTACACAACGCGAAGCGGTTTTCTGGGATAACCCCATAGTCACCTACAATTTGTTGGATGCTTCCTGTAGCTAAGTAATTTGCTGCATTGTTGGAATCGAATTTCTACGCAGGCTGTATCTTTCCAGCAATAGTGCTATGCCTATGAGGAAAATTATTTCAGCTTCCTGTAACAAAGCCTGAAATGTTATTCAGGATAGTGTTTCTATATGGGAACCAATTCGGCCTCGACGATCTCAGAGCTCTTGCTCATCCTGGATCTTCTCTCAGAGATTGACTTCACTACCAACTTGGTACTTAAGGGTATTCCACAGCACACTTGGAAGATACTCAACCTTAAGGGCTTGCCAGTTCTAAGGGGATTCTCAGACTACTGAATTGGCACTTAAGTATGTACTTGACGGGTTTTTTTTCGAATAGCTCGGCTCACAGAGGTCTCACGGACTTGTTAAGTTAAGTCTGTTTCAAGACTACCACTGCAAATCTCGATGCGACTTTAGGCCTAACGGAAGCAGATTTCTATTTGATCATTGAAACCGGAATTTTAGGTTTTACAGCAACCTAACACGTTGGGAGCGATGGTTTCAGCAAATTTTGCAAAATAGAGTTTCTGAAGAACATAAATTGAATGGAAATTAAAAGGGAATGTAAATTATTAAACTATAGAGTTTGCAAAATGCTTCTTTGCTGTGGCTTGATATAAGACTGGTTGAAACATTTCAGTATCCAATGACCTTTAATGTTCAAGTGAGCATGAACACACCCTAAAAATAAATTCTAGGCGGACAGGGAGGAAGGGGGCGACATTAGGGGAGGGGGGAGATGAGGCTTAATGGCGCGTCGACAGCTTGGTCATTAGCGCCAACCTCAGTCACAGTGCAGTGGTCCGGGTTGCCACTGCACCACACATTAGGGTTTTTTAGAGGATGGAAAGAAATAAAAGTGAAGTTTGGTGATTGCTTGCCTTCAGGATCAAATTACAGTTTATAGGAAGTTAAGCTAGTTCTTTTTTGATTTTTTGAAAAGATGACCTGTGGCTATCGCCAAATTGTCGAGTGGTCGAAAAATTTTAATCGCCAACCAATAGACTTCACTACCCACCTGTCGAGTGGCGACCATTAATCTCCAGGTTTAAAAGATAAGAGAAAGAAAGCCGACACATCCAGCCAGGGCTCAATGACTGTGTCAAGAACCCAAAAATATTATCCATTTACTGAAATCCACCAAATGAAACCATAAAATAGCCCGAAAACACAAAAACACAACAGTACCATAGGTTATCCAGATTATGAAATTACCTAGGCAATTTCAAGAAACAAAATAAAAATTGCTGCAGGAATGCTGATTAGAGTAAACGTTTGAACACAGATAAAGCAACAATAAATGGATACCAAAAATAAAAATACGATAGTAAAGAAACATTATACATCCAAGGCTCAGTGACTCACGTCAAGAGCCCCAAAATATTATCCATATACTAAAAAAGTCCGAAATACATCAAACAGAACCATAAAATAGAATAGTAAGTAAGTAAGTAAGTAAAGTGTTTATTTCCAAGAAAGGGAAAATGGAACCAAAAAGGGTCTAGCAAAGACCACTAACATTTGGCCAAAAATTTAAAAAACACACAAACGACACAACAAATGCAATTGTACAATACCCCGAGAAAGCAGTACATATTTTCATGTTTTGACCCCCAAAATAGTATTGTAATAATAGCATAAGTCTGTTGCAAATGCAACCTGGAATGGCAAGGACCTAGCTGCCACTGACTGCCATTCGATGTTAAAACTAAAAATTTAAAATTACAAAAGTAAGAATTTACAAGTTTGAAACGAAGACGATGGCTCGGCGGCAGAGGAAGGGTTGATGGTATGGGTTAGGGTCACGAATGCCTTACCACCATGGTTAGACCTACCAGGGACACAGTGGTCCCCGATGGCATCGCCAAACGTGTGGGACTAGTGGGGGGAAAAAGCCGGGTGAAACTGTCAACGTTTCTAAAAAATATAATAATAAAATAATGAAAATAAAATAACCGTAGGTTAAAGCTTGGCTAAAGCCAATTGTCAATCTTAAAAGAGATAATAAAATAAAGTGAAGTAAAAAGAACAATAAGAATTAAAATCTACGAAGATATTTATTAAGATTACACTCTTCCAACTTTCGACGGAAGGATGGCAACGAAACTGCAGAGACAACAGCAGCCGGGAGCGCATTCCAACAATTCAAAACCCGGTGAGAGAAAAACTGGGCACGGCAATTCAAGTTAGCTTTATGGACAGTAAGCTTGTATGGGTGACCCCTAGTGCGTTCGGAATTGCCTAAATTGAAGAGATTTGAAAAATCACCCCAAACCTGCCCGTGCAAGATGCCGTACGTCAGGCAGAGATCAGCTTTCAATCGCCTAAGCTCAAGAGAGTCAAGACCCAAGCGGGTGAGACGGGCAGCATAATCCAAAGATTTTAAACCAGGGATGGCCTTAGTAAAACTACGTTGGACTGATTCAATCCACTCTATATCCCGCACCAAATAGGGTGACCAAACAGGAGATGCAAATTCAAGAATAGGGCGTACAAAGACCTTAAATGCCCAAAGGAGAGTGGAGCGATGCCCAGAGCGAAATGATTTACGGATGGTAGCAGCCCGTTGCCTAGCTTTTTTTACAATATGATTACAGTGAGTTGAGAATTTGAGGTCACTCGTAATCCAGACCCCAAGGTCTTTGACACAGTTGGAGGTTGGAATCGTGTCATCGTTGAGGGTGTAATGGAACAGCTGATTGGAAGACCCAAAATGAAGAGTCTCCGATTTACCTGGGGCAATAGGGAGTTGCCAGTCCTCCGACCAACCATGCAACTCGTCAAGGGCAGCCTGCAAACAGTCCGCAGTGACCTGGTCGAAAACCTGGTTGTGAAGTTTAACATCGTCAGCGAATTTATTTAAGGGCACATCAACTGTGGATATTAGTAGATCACTGACGTACAACACGAACATGAGTGGGCCGAGTACAGAGCCTTGTGGAATGCCACTAAGCACATCTGTTGCCTCAGAAGTTGACTTCCCCACAACAACACGCTGTGTACGCCCAAGGAGAAAGCACGCTAGCCAACACCAAATGCCTCCCCGGAAGCCCAAACAATCAAGCTTCGCCAACAGCCTAGTGAGGGAGACGGATTCAAAGGCCTTCGCAAAATCAATAAATACCAAATCGACAGGCACACCAGCATCGATGGAATCAGTGATAGAGTCCAGCACTAGCAGCTGCTGGATGGTGGTGGAACGACCAGGGAGAAATCCGTACTGATCAAAAAGGGTCGAATTTGAAAGGGAAATAAATTTTAACATTTCGGAGCGAATCAACCTCTCCAGAACTTTGCAAAGAACGCAAGTAAGTGCTATGGGACGATAATTTTTGGGATCAGAGGCATCCCCTTTTTTAAAAACTGGCACAACTAATGCCTCTTTCCAAAAGGGTGGCAAGCATCCCTCCCTTAAAGACAAGTTAAAGATCCACGATACCGGAACACAGATTTGGTAACGGATATCTTTTAAAAGAAAAGCAGATAACCCATCGGGACCCACAGCTCGGCTAGGCTTTATGCTGCAGAAAGATGAGAGGACACTATCAGCTGTTACTGAGAAATCAGGAAAAGTAGACGAGACAAAATCCCCCTGCCAAAGAGGCGTAGCAGAATCAGGAGGTACAAAGTTTGCCGCAAAGACATCACCTAAAAGGTCAGCCTTCACCTGATCACAGGTCACAAAATGCTCTCCCTGTTTCAGGGGTGGGACCATGTTTGGCTGCTTGCATAATCTTTTCATATATTTAAACAAGGAGGCTGGATTTTTACCAGCAATTAAAGCTTTTTCAAGGGCAATTTCATGCTCACGGACTTTGTTAGCATACTCATTATGAGATTCCAGGTAAGCAACCTTGGTACTGGCAGATGGGTCAAGCTTAAGAGAGTGCCACAATTGTAGTTTTTTCCTCTTTAATTTACGTAGGTAGCAAGGCACCTTAATCCTACAACCAACACCACCCACAGGAACTAAAAAA
>JAHWFP010172722.1:0-19817 GCA_023313725.1 Lithobius niger
TTTTTTTTTTTTACGGTTGCGTGTCTTCCTGGGTGGTTAATGCGACAATCAAATATTATTTCATTGACTTAACGTCGAGAAAAAATATTAGCTATAAAGTAGCAACAATGTTTTAATTTGGCATTTAAATTTCACTTGCCAACCACTAAAAAAGGCGACGGACGAATAAAGTCGTTGGTATAGTTTTCCCAGCTCGCTGTACACAAGGCTAAAAGCGATTAAGAAAACCCCCAATTTAGCATTAAGGAAGCAAAACCAGTGGGCGAGATAATTTACTGTGCATGAATGCAGCCTTAAAACGACTTCTGTTTCTGAGTGACGCTAGCTATTAACGCCCTATCAGATGTGCCATCGTTACTCACGCCGACCATAAGAAGCTTTTCGTTCGTTGCCTAGCAACCCAGGCGTCAATTGCCGTGAAAGTTCGACATCCGGTATCTTTTGTTATTAGGCCAGTGACTTAGCGCAATTGGAAAATCATCACGTCAACACTTCGGAGCTTAGATTTGCCAAGTTTAGTCTCGAGATGACACGGATGTCAGTTTAAAGGGGGTATCCCACTGGGCTGGGTTGGGGATACCGCCAACTTTGACATTGAAATGACGTGGATTAGTTCCAATCTGGTTCATTTAATCCAACGAAGTATTAGGGCGTATTTAGGCAACGACTCGCTTTTGCGTTTTCTTAGCTAAGCTCGAAATCATCTGAAATTTCAACATGGCGACGGTTTTAGCTCTGCCGGCTCGTAACGAAAACGTCAATAATGGAGTTCAGAAGCGACTAGGAAAATTGTTTCGTCAGGAGGAGTTCTTTATATTATTGTGACAGATTACTCCAACGATGTCCGATTTAGCTAATCCAGGTAGTGTTGTTATACCATGGCAACGACACATCTGCCATCGCGATGAAATTCCAGTTGCGAGAATGCAAAGGCGAGTCGTTGCGTAAACGTGCCCTTACGATATTTTACTGTGACTACGTGATATACCTATTTGTCCGGCTGATTACCCAGTAGGCTTGAGTTCGTGAATGGATTCAATTCAGTTCTGTTTATCTATAATCACCGTCCATTTGCTGCTTGTTTTGTTTATACCACGCGCCATGGCTGTGTGCTGTGACTTGCATATCACGTGACTGGGCTAGTCCAATCGGACGACCAAACAGCCGTTGTTCTCATTCGTCATTGGCTAACTCATGGTGACGTCACGGCAAACAGCCATTGCGCATGGTTTAGATCTCCGGTTGTTACCCGGCTTCTCTGGTTTAATGGCCCCGACGAAATACAGCCGCTGTGTAATTGTTACGCAGTTAGCGAATATTGGCATTTGCGGCAACAATTATTGTTGATGTCTGCCCCTGATTTACTTACTTTTGATTTCCTATCTCTTGAGTCATAGGTAGGTTCAGCGGACTATCATTTGTTTCTAATTGTTGATCGATTTTCATCATTTATGCATTATCCTTATTTTAATGCCATCCATTGTGTAGTTTATTATGATCTTTTGTCTTCTTGGTTTCTTAAATGACGTTGTCTTATATCCCCTTTTACCCCATGTATCAATCCAAGTGCAATACAGGCAATATTTGCATGTCATATTGGACTTTCAAATCAATTCCCGTTTCATATGACGCGTCGCCTGCCCCTTTACGGTTCTGGAAGATGCTAACAACGGCTATTTAATATTTTTTATTCGTAGGGATTGGAAAAGGGTGAACATGGGCGCCACATCATTCAACTCACATACGCACGTTCGAATTATAAATCCGGATTCTATTTTGTGCATTTTTTTGATCGAATCTGACTTGGAAACCTTTTGAGGTAGTCAGCATAGCGGCATCATGGCTACACTGATCGAAAAATAAAATTTTTTCCAAGTTTTTTGCAAAGATTTTGAAAAGTAGGACTCACTTTTTCGGAATCAGAATTGAATTTGGATCCAGAAAACTGGCCCCTATTTGTATTTTTTTTTCAATAACTTACAAAAACTTTGGACTTGGAAGTATATTGAAGTCGTTGTTTTTTGTGGACTACCCAGTATATATATATACGTTATGAAGCGCCACAACCCATCCCTTGCAAACTAAACGGCGATTGGCTGCTTTTGTGTGACGTAATAACACGTTTGAAGGACACGTTTGAATAACACGTTTGAAGGAACACGTGAATGGTGGATGAGCGAACGGCGAAAAACGATGACTACAAATTTCACACGAATAGGTTTTCACGGCTGCGAATTTCATCGATAGCGTATATTTTGACAGTGTTGGTACACTGCCTTGAATTCTTTGAAAAGTCTTAAATTTGAAAACCGAAAACTTGAGGCTTGAAAAACCTTGAACATTGAAATTTGTGCTGTCGGAGCCTTAAAACGGCCTTGAATTTTGTGAGTGTACTTTGTTCGGAATGAGGTTAATGCCATAAGAGTAATATTAATTTAGGTATAAAATTAAGTAATTAAATAGAAATAGTTTGTCAGCCGAATCCTTTCCTCTGTGAACGACGCTCCCCCTCCGATTGAACTGGAGACAGAAAGAGAGCTGCCGTGCTGTGCAATCAATTTATGCCATAAGGGGATTCCCCAGCAAGTGCTGTTCCACTGACTGTTAGTTGCTGCATTCCTCCTTGTCCATTGATGGGATCGGGGGTTCACAACTGTGCTGGAAACAATGCATTCCAAACCTTCGGCCTGTGCCTTCCTTCCAACGCTTGGCAGACGTCAATAACGCCAACATGGCGCCGGCCAATTTCCGGTTGTCGTCTGAATGAGATCTGACGAGATTCGCCAAAGGCCAATCCTTCAATATGTTTATGTATTTATTTTATTAAAAAAAAATTATTGTAACCTCTTCTAAAAAAGAGCATGACAACAATTTCACGAATCTCATTCAGGCGAGAGCAGAGGCGAGTGCGAGAACTAGGAACAACCGAAGGCGCCGCTATATTAAAAAATATGGCGGCGCCTGGTTGTATTCCGTCCTCGCCTCTGCTCTCGCCTGAATGAGATTCGTGAAATTGTTGTTTTAATCTGAAATTGTCATCATGCTTTTTATAGGGGGGTGGGTTACAATAATTTTGTTAATAAAATAGTATAAATTAATATATTGTAGGATTGCCATATTGCAGTTTACCATATATCGTTCTGGGGTACACATCCCATAATTCATCATTTCTGTCGTAATTGCGCGATGAAGGTAACGCATGTATTGAGCAGGTTTGCCACAAATGTGAAAACGCTGTATATCTTAAAAATGGTGCAAAAATCAATTTCTAAAATCGAATAGCTATTGGAAACTTAGTTCAAACTTTTGGTTGTGCCAGGATAAATTTTGCACAAGGAGTAGTATCACAGTTTAACTGTAGCCATGCGTGTTTTACCCTACTCGTCGGACTCGTATTTCTCCGAAACATTTTGTACTCCATGACGCTAATCATTGTGACTGCTGACATCCCATAATTTCAAAGCGGACGTATCGATGCTGGCTGCGCCTTCAGTTATGAATCTGCTTGTCCGGTAAACACAATTTACCATATATCGTCCTAGGTGGGATGGAGGACGTAATGTTTGTCTTTGTTTACGACGGTTTAGCTTCGTACGGCAAACTAGAGCACAACGGTGCCAACGATGGACACCTGGCAAAATACTGGAATATAAAAGGGAATTTTGAGAATCCACTGTGCAAAGAGCCTTATAAAATAGCCTTGAAAACGGATTCGTCTGTTATTTACGAACCTTGTTATCGGATGCATACATTAATTACGTGAGTGGTTATGCAGTCTTGTTACTCACAAGATGAATCCGCTTTGTACAGTAAGGGCACGTTTATGCAACCACTCGCTTTTGCATTCTCGCAGTTAGAAGCTAGAAATCACCTCAAATTCCAACATGGCGGCGGTTTTATGTCTGCCGCCTCGCAACGAAAACAGCACATAACACGAGTTCAGAAGTGTTTGGGAAAATTGTTTCGTCATGATGAATTCGTTATATTATTGGCACGGATTATAAGACTGCAAGTATTTACTCAAACGATGTCGGATTTAGCTAATCCATTTAGCGTTGTTACTATGGCAATGTCACCTTTACCATCGCGATTGAGTTCTAGCTGCGAGAATGCAAAGGCGAGTCGCTGCGTAAACGCGCCCTAACCCGTCTACTTTGCCCAGCCAACATAAACATCGTGACGTCACCCATCCCATAATTCGTGACATCGCTACCAGTGTTAGTGCACGTTTTGTTGCAATTCCCAAGTGCGGGTAATTCGTTTCGTGACAGCCCTCAGCGATTTTTTTTTTAACTTTCTCAGCCAACATATTTTCAAAAGAATTGAATCGTGTGTTACACTGCTTCGAATTATGCTGCACTGACGTTGTATTAACAATTTTAAATGTTTGTAAATTTCTTTTTTACAGCTACAAAGATTCCCTATCGAGTCACTCGACTCTTGACCTACAGAGGGCGCGTCGAAATCGGCAGCGGATGCCTTCTGGGGCGTCGGACGCTCCCCCACCCCCCAGCCCACGTGCCCCGTCGTCTAGAGCGCAGTCGTCACGGCGCTACGCCCCAGGTGATCACGAGGTGGATGACGGACACCAAAGCAAGATGGCTGCCGACTGGCCCGATGATGTCGAAATGGAACGAACCATGTAAGCTGAAATTTGAATGTACAGTACATAAAATTATTTGCAATTAGCGTCACGTTTTACGTGCTGAGTGGCCCCTTTTTCATTAGCTGGTGATCGTATTCCTTTCAAGACTAACATAAAAGTAAAGCTGCCGACGTTTGTCGAGAATTGTTGCTTGTTTCTTCACAACTGTTCATGGGCTCGTTAGTCATCTGGCTGTAACTAGTACTAGAGAGTTTCTGGATATTAAAAAAAAATCGACGGAACCAGAAAAAGCACTTAACCCCACGTAAACAACGAATCCTCTCAATTAATCTAAGTTAACTATGATATTATCTCTGGCGATATGGTCCATGCTTATTTTTTCATCTAAGGATAAACGCTTTGACTGGCAGAACCAGTCATCTAAGAGCGACTTAAATAAGCCCAGTAGTTAACTTCTCACTTGTCCTCTGACGTGTTATGACCTCTTGTTTTATTATGCCTTCTGACGTCTTGTGACCTCTTCCTTCATTATGGCTCTTTGTATTACACCCAGGCCCTGTGGCGTGTTATGACCTCTTGCTGAATTATACGTGTATAACCTCTTACGTGTATATCCTTTTGCGTTATTACGCCCTCTTTGTGTTAAACCCACGCCATGTGACGTGTTGTGACATCTTTGTATTGCACCTAGGTCATCTGATGTGTTATGACGCCTTGCGTTATTATGCCCTCTTTGTGTTGTAACCATCTTGTTTTGTTGTGCCCTCTTAGTATTATAACATGCTCTCTGACATGCTACATTGTGCTCTCTGGCATGTTATGACCTCTTGCTCAATTATGCCCTCTTTGTGTTATTCCCGCGCTCTGACCTGTTGTGAGACCTGTTCTTTCTTATAACGTCTTCGTGTTGCACCCAGGTCATCTGATGTGTTATGACGTTTTGCTTTATTACGCCATCTTTATATTGTACCGTGTTATGACCTCTTGTTTTGTTATGCCCTCTTAGTATTATAACCAGGCTCTCTAACATGTCACGACCTGTTCCTTTATTACGCCCTGTTCGTATTTCACCTAAGCCCTGTGCCATGTTGCTTCTTGCTTTAATATGACCCCTGCAATATTACAGCACGTTATATATTCTACCCGATTATCTCGCGTCCTATTAAGCTTTCTGTCATGTTCATGTTATGCTCACTGGTGCTATACCTTTTGTCAAGTTATGATCACTGCCTATAACAGGCTCTCTGCCACGTCATGATCCTGTGCTATACCTTGCGCCGTCTAACTTAATTATTATGCTCACCACATAATAACACCCTGTCATGTATGACCTTGTGCTGTGCTGTACCTATGTGTATTACCGCTCCTACGTTATGCTCAGTGAATGGACACCCTCGTTTTCAAATGAACCCGAAGTGATACAGTAAAAACACTGCAAAGTCGATGTTTCGGTTCTACATAGTTTTCAGGCCGGAATAATAAAATAAAAATCTAGTAAAAGCTCGTCATAAAAAAATATGACGGCGAACGCTACTGCACCACAAGGCAGTGTGGAAGATTCAGAAGACACAACTGGTGCTTGTTTATAAGACTTGTGTTCCGCAGGAAGATAGGGTAGTGTTATTAATTGAAGTAAAGCAGAACGCTTAGGCTGGGATCAGAGAGCAAACTCGAAGTTAGCAGTTTGGATGAGATGCACACACCAAGTTCATCAATGAAAAAGGATAAAATTAACTAAACAAATTAAGGACACAGCCAATAGGCCCAAAACCAAAAATGGCAAAGATCGAGAAAAATGTAGAAGTCCTGAAAATTTGCTTTAGTGTGCCCTCTTTATATTGTAACCAGGCTTTGTACCGTGTTACGACCTCTTGTTTTGTTATGCCCTCTTAGTATTATTTTAATGAAAGTGTACTAAATAACATAATAAAAGTTCCCACCCATCGGAGGTGAGCTGCGGCCGCCATCTTGGAAAATGGCGCCAGAAAAACAGTTTTTCTCGTATAACTTCTGAACGGTTGAGCCAATCGAAAAAAGTCCAGAATACGAAATATTCAATGTAAGGTTACTACAAAAAAGATCATATAAACCTTGCCTGTCCGAGCAATCGTTGTGGCCCAAAAAAATAATGTTGAGTATTTCACTTATTCACGTTCTGTGTAAAGCATGAAATTTGGTATGGATGCACATGGAAGGTAACTGGAAAAAAATAGCTATGGTGGCAAGTTCAAAACCCCCCTGATGGCAGGAGGGGGTAAGAGTGGCACCCTACATTGAAATTACTATTTGCTTACCTAAGAAGCCCAAACACCTGGGGTTCCAAGGGATGGGGAGCAAGCATGGGAGGGGGGTTATTCAGACCCCCCCAAGGGGGGGGGGGAGATACGGAAGGCGAGAGTGGGGGACAGGGATACTTGGGGGAGCCGTATTAGGGGAGATATGACTACAGAATGGGAGTATGTGGGGGAGGGTGTAATGGGGTTCGAGTGGGCGGCAGTCGGCGGCCATTTTCATTTCACGCTGCCCAACAAAGCACTTCGCTCTCGCATGCGGGAAGCAGCTAAACCGACGTATGCTACGCCAAGGGTACAGCAAGTTTATATTATTACCGCATTGCCATTTTTCCTGCAGAACACAAGCCTTACAGGGAAGCACCAGTTGTGTACTCTGATCTTCCTTACCTGGTAAATACATTTAAAAAATGTAGGTGACACTCATTTCAGCTCGTGCTGCAGAAACCTTAAGAAGTGAGGACGAGGCGGACAGGAAATGGCATTTAAAGGGGTGAAATGGTGCACCTCGGGTGGCGTAATTTTTTTTTAATGTGGTAGGTTTTAAACAAATTAATCTATTTTTACCGTAGCATTTCGGCTTGTTTGAAAACTTGAATTTCATGTGTTTTAATTCATTCGGGTTGTGTTATACAATCCGTAAATATTATAATGTTCCTTATCGTGTTATGGTCTTTACTGCGTTACTTTCGCTGCGCATTGTATATTTTCTGTATAATGTATCGACCATGAGTGTATACATTGGGAAGAATAGGGTTTCTCGTATTTGTGGCTGTTGGTAGGGGCCGGATCAGTAGTGAATTTACACCCTACTGGATGGCGCCACCGTCATTTCTGTGTGCGAAGTGTCGGAGGCCACACGCAAATAACGTCACGCTAATTTTGCCATTTTTTTGGGCTCCTTCCCCGTCACACTTGTCACAACCTGTGCACCCCCCCCCCCGAAAATTTTGTCATAAAACGTCGAACCCTCGACTACTCCTTCATTACCGATGAAGAGGGTAACAATTTGGGTAAATTCGGCAATTTTTTGCGAAATTCGTGAATATAACTGCGAATTAGTTCAAATTTCTGGTGGTTGTTTTTGCTCTTTATCCCGTCGTTTTGATAGTTATTCCACTATATGTGTGACTTTTTGAGTTTACTGACCCCTCCTCCCCCCCTTGTCCGAAACTTTGTGAATCCATTCCTCTGTGAACTGCAAAGTTGGCCCCTAACATACCCCTACACAAGGGTTGTTCAGAGCCAAACTCATCCCAATCTGTGCACTCATACACTGTTGTTGCTTTCTAGTGTGCTTTAATCGTTCAGCGTACCAATTCAGGGAAATTATAAATCTTATTTAGACTGTATCTCCCACTGGCGTGAGATCGTAATATTCTTTAAAAGCCGAATTCTAATCACAATATTTTGTATTTACAAATATTACAATTCTGTATTAAAATAATGACATTTTAAAACACTTTTAAGGCCGCTAAAATTTAATTGAGTGGTTCTCAGGAGCACACACATGGGTTTTTTTCTTAGCGCGTGAAACGTTTTTTTAATGAAAATGTCTAAAAAAAAAATTCCGGATCACGCGTCGCGCTTTCAACGAACCAACCCTTCCTGAAGCCGATGACCACATCAGCTCTTAGCTCCATTCACATGATGGCCTAGAAACGAATCTAATGATCGTTCAGAGGCAAGAAACAACTAAAAAATTGGATCAAAATAATGACTTTTATCAAGTGTGCAACTTGTGCACCCCGATCCTGGCATGAAAACATAAATATTGTACTCCACAACAAAATATAAACTATCGATTTTGTTTTGCTTGGTAAAAAAAAAAAATAAGGCATCGCCCGCATCTGGAAAATCACGAATAAAAACCACTCCTGAGAACCAGTTAGTTAATTTTTAGTACCCTCAAGCAAGAAGGCAATTGAAAACCGCTACGTGTAGCAACTTATACAGGATTAAGAAACAAATCGGGGTTTTTCATTTTTTGGTACGGCCTCTTGGCCCTAGATTGTTAAGCAATTGTGTGACACTAATTAATGTGTTTGCGTATGTTTTTAATTACATTCTCTAAGGGATCGGCCATTGTTCATGCATGGGATGGGGGGGGGGGTTTCGAAGGAATTGAAAATGTGAGCTCCAAATTTCGGAAAACCTCCCCCAACCCTCCCAAGACCCTGAAAAAAACACAACTCCCCGCCTTCCCCCCCGCCCAAGGTTAAAAAATATTCTAACCCACTCTTCCCCCGCAAAAAGTAAGTGTTGATGATTCCTCAGCAATAATTCAAAAAAAAATTTCGCGTCGACGGGTTCCCAACTCTGTTGAATACGAGACATGACTCTTTATGTTCTTGAAAACCTTCAGAAAAAGAGTTCTTTAAACCACCTTTGGACCGCGATTCATAATTCATGACGGTAGAATAACTTTTGATGTAAAAAGATGCTTATTGGCATTACGAAGGCAATTTGAGTAGGCATGCTCATGTCCTTCCCAACATCAACACGTCCAACATGAAAAATACCACATAAAAAATATTTGTAGAAAGTGTCTTTAAAGAACTATTCACCAGATGAAAACATCAAAATCTTATAAAAATGTATGGTGAATGGGGGGGGGGGGGGAAAGGAGCTGCGGCGTTTTTAGAAATTATGACTGCTGAAAGTTTTTTTTTGAGGTCCAAAAATGACTTTCTTCCAGTTTGGTCAGCTTTTGTGTGACCCTCATCCCTTGACGAGCTTAAAAACTGCATGATCCCCCCCCCCAACGAGGGGAGCCAAAAAAAGCTTTGCGCCCCCCCCCCCTGGCGCGATCTGTTGTGCCCCCCCCCCCTCCTTCTCCCGAGATAACTAATAACCGGTCTCTAAGAGACACACAGTCGATCACAAATGGCAAAAAGATCTGAAAAATAGTTTAACTGCTATGCACAGTTGCTTCACAGTGCTATCTAGCCCCAAGAAGTAGAACCATGAATGGAAAATATCAAGCTTTTCTTAATGTTGTGTAAAACTCTGTACGCTATGGTTTCAATTGTTGTTTTTGTTTTTATGAGTATTTGACAATACGTAGTATTGTTATAGACAAGTGTTATTCTCTATATTTGTCTGTTTATGCACGTTTTGAAATAAGTACTTCTTTAACCTACATTCGCTGTAACAAATTAAAAATCGTAACAGTGTTCATGCTAATTTATTCTATGATTTCTGGTGAGGGTTGCATGTTCACTTTGTAGTTCTTTCTTTCTTGTGTAGATGTGACATTTCATTAAAGGTTCCTACCACTACGATAACACTTTACAAAATGTTTTCCAGCCCTACGCGAGGACAGTATTTTCCGGTCACCGCTGGGTGTTTTCGAAAACAAGGTCAATCGTTTCGTCAAAATTTCAAGTTTATAACGTGAATTTCAAGTTTAAAAACTTGACGAGTTTGCATTATCAATAAAAGAAGAAAAAAATTCACCATACAATAATCCAAGCGTTTTTGTACAGACGTTTTCCTCAAAATAGTATATTTCAAAAATCGAAATTTCAATCCTGGATACCGGATTTTGTGTCGGAAAATACTAAAGTCCTAGGCGGTACCGATACAAAATTAGAATCGGTTGCCTCTATTTGTAGTACCGGATCGGTATCGGCACCTTTTGCTGAAATTTCGATAACTCGGGAACCGGTAGATATTACAACACGCGGTTTGCGGCGTTTTGCTCAGAAAACCACTAACTTCCTAGCTATCTTTTAACTGTTCTTTTTGTAAGGCAATCTTAAAGCCTCAACGGCAATATTAATGAAATTTTAAAGAAAAAGCTAAAAGAGTGCACACCGAAAGAAAATTAATGCAACGTTTCGAATTCAAGATCGGAGACGTTTTCAAACAACTAACAAAAAAAAAAGCTAAAAAGGAAGCATCACTAAAAAGTTGCCATGAACGGACGATGGGTCCTTTTAAACAATAGAAGGACAAAGATTCATTTTTAACTTTTTATTTTAGTTGTTAGATAACGGCTACGATCTCGGAGTCGAATGTTGCACTGATTTTGGCGTATAGTCTTCTATACAGCCGAAACGGACTGGGAAGTAGTCTATAGCAACAACTTTGTCCGTCCGTTCCTTTTTTTCAACTTCGGAACGGTACTAGATAGAGACAAACGGTTTTCATGATTTGATTCAGCGTCCAAATATTAGTGAAAAGGAATAAAAAAACCAGAAGTGCGAAGCGGAAGAGGCTCACAAGCGGCCGGAAGTGGCCGACAAGTGAGCTTATCATCTATGGAACGGTGCCAGATAGAGACAAACGGTTTTCACCATTAGATTCAGCGTCAAAAATTAGTTAAAATTAATTTTAAAAACCGGAAGTATGAAGCGGAATTGGTCCACAAGCGGCCGGAAGTGGGCGACAAATGGGCCCATCATCTATGGAACGGTACTAGACAAAAGACAAACGGTTTTCACCGTTAGATTCACCATTCAAAAATTAGTTTAACAGAATAAAAAAAACACCGGAAGTAAGAAACGGAAGTGGTCCACAAGTTGTCAGAAATGGCTGACAAGTGACCCCATCGTCTATTAAACGGTACCAGATAAAAGTCAAACGGGTTTCACCCTTAGATTCAGCGTAAAAAATGAGTTCAAATGAGTTTTTAAAAACCCGAAGTACGAAGCGGAAGTGGTCCGAAAAATTGCGCAAGTGTACAGAAGACCATTTGTTCATAGGTAGTCGCTTCAGGTGCTAGTTTAAGCTTCACTAGAAACGACAATATTATTATTATACGTTAAAGTTTAATGAACGCGCATTAGACTAGGGTTGCTGATAAATTTCTATTTTTTCACGATATCCTAGAATTTTTCCTACATCGACTTTTTCTAGTAAATTCCAGTTTTTCCAGTAGCCGTACGAACGTTCTGAAATGTTATCTCAAGATTTTTCAACTGAACAATATTTGCATGAATTGCACATTTTCTGTCTTAATTTTCTCCTTATTCCGTCACAATTTTTAAGATGGTAGATCTATGAAACTTGGGTATTTGGTTGTTGGTGTTTTTGTGTTGACGCATGCGCACGTCCATCTTGTTATAGTGCCTCTGACTTCCCTCCTCCGCCTTCTCAGACCACCTTCTACGGACCAGACGGAGACAGGAGAGAGTGGTGGAGTGACAAAAATAGCAGTGAGTATACACATATTCACATTCATCTTTTTTTTTTGTTGTTGATATATCTTACTTTGCTTTCTTCACTTAAAAAAAAGCAACACTATCATGCACGCTAAAATTTGTTCTGACCCTCCCAATACTGAGACCCTTTTTTTTTCCTAAAGCATTTTTCCAGTGTGGAACTTGTTTGTGTCTCTTTTATTTTATTACTAAGCCTTGCCAGGACATGGTTTCCTTATATATATAAAGGCGTGACCATACAGATGCGTTATCCCCTTAGCCTCCGATTCAGCCACCATTCGCGCTGCAAGCGCACCGCAAAAAGTACTGCTCTTTCTGCTGGATTGGACTGTGGCCGCTACTTCTGTCACGTTGTATATGGATCTTAAACACCAAACAATGGGTTTCCGCTAATTTATTAAAGTTTAACAACTATGGATTAAAGCTACGTACCGCTTTGTGTACTAGAATCGAAATACGGGCTCTGGAGGCTAAATTAAGTTAATTTTAAATGACGAAGAACCACGGTATATATACGTATTGTTTTGTAAATTACGCTGCGGTATTTTTTTTCTCATTAAAAATGTATTAAACGATCTTTTCACTTTGCAATAAATCGTTCGAATTATTACGTCGGATAATCACCGTTACCGTAAAATAATCTTCGTTTAGTGCTGCAACACCGGGGACTCTATTAATGAGAAGAATGCCAAGTTGTTGTGCGTGCCGCTAACACTAATCAACGCTATAATTACGTTTTGTAGGTGCGATTTTAGGGTTCTTAACGCCAGTTTTCGGCAGTTTTGGATGACGTGGCTCGCATGCTATACCGAAGCAAGCGTCGAGCCTTTATAGATATTAGGAAACCGTCACCAGGCGAACAAAGAGTGTTCTCTAGGATCGAGGAGTTTCAAGCAGTAGGGACCCGCTCGGCTAGTTTTTTCAATACAATAAATGCATCCTTTAATAAGGGATATTTTAAAGGTTGGTTTTTAAGTCAAGGTAGCGGAATTGGCAAATCGTTTAACGTATACGTCTGTGGAGGAACTGATGCTGATTCAAGTTTTGGCACTTGGTTGATTTTTTTGTTTTGTTTTCAGTAACTGGCTACGATCGAGTAATCACGTGACCGATCGAACGTTAAGAGTGTACTGAATCTGTTAAGATTCGTTACTCCCCTTTCCCACAGCACTTTGTGTACTCCTGGTTTTCTGGTAACAAAAATAAAGAGGGAACAACTAGATTCTCACGATTTGTACCAAAAGGTACCGCGGTGCGGCATCTATTGTAGCACGAAAACGAAACAGAAACCTAAATCCGAAATTAGTTTATACGAAATACAGGAAAGGGTATAATCACTTCGTAACATCACTTATTTTATGATTCGTCCGGTTAGTCTGCTGAATTTACTTAAGAGCAGAGACTGTTAATGCTCTGTTGGCTACGGACTTTGAACCTGGGGGAAATCGTTGAGCCAGCTGCAATGGGCACTGGATGAAAATAGAGGTAAACAACAATCAAGCCAATGCTGCGTTGTTTTGCCCAACCCTTGACCAGCAAAACTTATATTAAGTTTTAAATTGTAAAAGAAAAGATTCCATTTGCTGAAAACTGCAGCAGCAGCAGCTGACAAATCCAAAAAAATCGAGCATTTTTAGGTCCAAAAAATCCGCTTTCACAGCATTAAGTTATTCATCCGAAGACAAACTATGCTAATTTTATTACTAACGCACATAGCCAGTGCCCCTTGTAGGCAGCTCAACGACTGCCAATCTCTAGTCTGTCCATGCTCAGTTATGCTATTGGTGTTTTGTTGTTGTCATTGAATAATTTATCTCACCAATGCTCCGACTTTTGTGTAATGCGTTTTAGTAGTCTTTCTAATTCGTAGCTGTATGTCTTTGTTCCTGAACGTTTCTTTAAACACTATAGTTTCAAATACAATGTTCAGGCACTGTTTTCGTGCCTCAATACAAAAGTAACAAATTAAATCCGTTGTTTACAATATTTTATAAAAGAAAAAGACAAAATTTGACATTTACCAATTTTAGTATCTTTTCTTGCCGCTGGATGTCGTTGTTAGCAAAGTGTGTTAACGCTACTGCAGTTTAAATATTTTGTGCATTTTTTCAGATGTTATATTTTTTAATTTTTTTTAATCAGTTGTTTGTAGGGTACAAAATGAAAAATGTAGACCTACAACTTAAATCACTTTGCTAAATCACATTGTTTGTCCTTTTCAATTTTTTAACCTATCTTACTCTCAGTATAATAATGTGTAAAATAAATAGGAATAGGATCCCTCGATTACTGAAACTCGTAAATCCGTGTCAATTCCTACTCACTTTCCTTCTTAAGCTGCATCCAAGCTGTATCCTAGAACCAGAAAATAAAAATCCGCACCGCAGTTTTCCAACACGGATACTTTTTTGAAGGTTTTAATCTTCCTTCAGTTTAAACTTGCTCCTTTACATATGTACTGTTAGCCTAAGCAAGGGTAAATTCATTTAAGTATGGGTGTACATACCCTGCATTGTAGATACCTTTCTTCCATACATTCCTTTCCCTACAGCTACCTCACGTCTGCCAACTAACTTACGTCCCACTACACATAAGTTATTTACACTCACACTTGAACGAAACTGGTCTTAATTTTGTGAACTGAATCATGTCAGCTAAGAGTTAATTCAGACATTAAAACCTTCGAAAATGATTCTATTTGTTCGAAAATTCTCTGGAAAGATTTCATTTTCTATTCTCTTTGCATCCAGCTTCTTGTAACTTCGTATCGTAAAACAATGTGATTCTTGAGGTAAAAATTAGGCTAATTTATCACCAAAAGGGATTTCACTCTTTTAAAAGTGGCTCTGGCAAAATTTTATTTTGTGTAAGCAATAATCCTGACAAAACCCTGAGGATCACACCTTGAAAGCAAAGTTAACTGGTATAGGGCAGTGACACAACGTAGTATTATTGTGTATAACTCTATGCTGGAGCCTTAATGGGTTAGCAGCAAGGGGCACTGCGGAGAGAAACAGAAGGGCGTCATACTGAAGCCGATGTTGTTAAGAGTGATTTCTTAGACCTAAAACGCGCGATTTTTGTTGCTGGAGAAAACGTTATTTTAAGCCTAAGAAATCAGCTCTTCCGTTGTTTTTCCCTCCATTTTTATGTAGTGCACCTTGTAGTTATGCCCTCCAAAACCCATACTGGTGCCAATATGGCGGCAAATGTCACTGCTCTATTCTTGAAGTGCAGTGGCCAGTTTTCAGGGTGAAGATCTAGATCACAGAGGATGCAGACCCATACAGCACTAGACGTCCATTGGAGGTTCATTAGCATTCTAACGCTTACAATTGTGGTGAAGAAAATTAGAAATGTCCAGTCCACAAGACGTCTGACAGACGTCAGAATATGACGTTCATTTGTGCTCGAAGAAGGCGTCATTACGACGTCCGCTGTTGGTCCTGTACGTCATAATTCGTGTACAACGTGATACATTGGCAAAACAATACAAACCAGTGAATTACACTGGTATAATCCTTAAGTGAAATTTCTTAATTCTATACAAAATATTTCTTTTTGTAGGGTGTATGATACTGAGCACTCAGAAGCCTCCATAGAACCATTGCACCATATATTTCCCCTCCAAACATCCAAAATTGGATTTATCCATCCTTTATTGTACCAATAATTAACTTTTACTAAGTGTCGAGAACTGGCACTCAGCTATAATTTAGTATTTGATATATGAATTATAAAATTAATCGTTTCATGTTAAGTAATCAATTTCAGTTAATTTTTTAAAACTTGGTAAGGGTTTTATTTCAACACAAATTTTTGACGGCTAATTAAGAAAACAATAAAATCGTATTTGCACCTATAACTTAACACGTGAAGATATTAGATAGGGCTGATTCAGATTTGACGTATGCCGTAATTACGTTTGGCTCCTTAGTGCGCTCTGGTTCTTGAGAAAATGTTGCGACTTCGTTTCTCTTCATATACGTATGACGTTATCGTATTAAACATGCTGTTCTATATTCTGAGCAAACATATGGTAGTTTCACAGAAAATAAATTGCCAGATGCCCAGAAGAGGTTTAAATCGGGTATGCCTGATGCAGCTGAGTTGGACTTCAGTAGGGTGTCTTGTGGATCTGAAGATCCGTGTCATAGTCAGATCCATTGGACCTGTATTGAACGTCTTTTTTGGTTCAACTGGCGATAATTTGAAATCTGACGTTTTGAACGTTTTGGACTACCAGTGGACTTCTAATAGTCGTTGATTGCTGTGATGGGTATTCGAATTGGTACACACCAGTTTTGGGTTTTGTGTGGAAAAATTTGCTATGGTATCTGAGGTATCAATTTTTTTGGTACTGGTTAGTAATTTAGTGGCGTCACCCTGTACACTAAAGAATAAATATACACTCACAAGTCGCTGTATATTATATAAAGGAAAGCAGAAAAGCCAATCCACTTGGGTTTCGTCGAAGTAGCTTGACCCGGATTGGACTGGCAAACCAATTCTTCCCAGGTCACCGACATATCGCCTTGGATACGCCCACTCCACAACTGCCAATTGAGGATTGGGCGCGTCGATAAAGGCGCCATGGGACTGATCTGGGGAGGGATCGGTTGCCAGTTCGCATCTTGGTCAAGCCGTTCTGACGAAACGTACGTGCATAAAGGTGGCTTACTGTACTGGTGTAACAGCCACTCCAAGTGTATGATTTTCGCTGTTGGCTCGTTTTCATTTTTCCTTTATTAAAGAATAATTTGAAAACGAGGCTCCCATTGGTTCTGATGACATCCATTTTGTTTTGAAGAGATACATACGTTCCTAAATTTGATAACAATTAGAAAACAATGTTTGATCTGTTCCACTCTTTCAGTGCAATTTTCTTCACCACCACCACCCCCTCTCCACTTTTAATACAAATTCAGATTTTCACCTGAAAAGGTTCTTTAAACCTGACTTGTTTTTATTTTTTTGTAGGTCGGGGATATGGATATCAATGAGTCGAGATGATTGTCGACGATACAGTACTGATACATAGTGACAAAAAAAAGGTGAGAAAATTGAAAAAATAATTGCTGTAAATGTGTTTTTTTTTTATCACAGAATACCGTCCCTAATTAATTTTGCATGCACTCTTTGTCTGTGACGACAAAATTCCTGGTCGAGTTTAAAATCCCTGTCTACCATCATACCAACATCGCCTTCGTATAGCCGGTTCAAGACACCTCAAGTGCCGCAACGCACTGGAACGGAAGATGGCCGCCGTTCGACTGCGTTGCAGCACTTGAGGTGTCTGGAACCAGCTATACGAAGGGAATGTTGGTGTGATGGATACAATATTTTTAACTCAGACGGGAGTTTTTCGTCTTAGCAAAAAAAAATAATGCAAAATTTAATAAGGAAGGTATTCATGTGATAAAAACACATTTTTTAAATCTTTAATAATAATGTAATAATGAGGTACATCATCGTTCCTGATTCCATAATGACATCAGTTGCTCTACAAATGGACATCTGACAGGTTACACATCGTTATCAGAAATCTTCAAAATCTAAGGTTTAAAATTTATAATCTGTGCTCATCGCAAATAATGATTATAGTATAGATTGTCAGAAGAGCCTGACGTTCCTATACTTTCTAGAAGAACCCATCACATTATAATGTTGCTTGCCGTTGCATCTCCAACAGACGGCACGTTTTAGCATCTCTTATAGATCAGTGGTTCCAACAGCAGCATTATCTTTTCCTTGACATATATACTTTAGGGTGCCTTTAACAGAATCTATCGGCCCGCATTGGGGTTTGAGCCATTTCTTGCAGACCGCGTTCTTTCTATCCAAGCAAGGATCTGTCCTCACCACGTTTTGAATCGCATCAGGCGATCGGCTTGGCCGAAATTAGCATTTTTAAACACTTGGCCATCCGCTCATCCCCGTCGATTTGGTCTTCGGCTACTACTTCGACTTGTGAAAAAAAATTGCCAAACTTACTTTCACTTTCGCCTCGTGACGTCACAATGCCTGGTTGCCGCCTCAGGTGGAGTGGAAAGGAGGGGGTTGACGGGTACCCCGGCCCCTCCTTTCCTCCCGGCCGGGGGTGGCATTATGTTCCCGGGTCGCGCGCGCGGGCCTCTCAAGCAGTCAGCTGGCACGGACGCTTCTCCTCAATCCCAATCAATCTCGTGACCCATTGTCCCTGTTCCTCACGCCATGGGGTAATAAAGCCCCCGTACACTCAGGACAGCAGAAGACGCTGAAGGGGGCATAGGAAAGAGCGGGGAGCGAAAAGGAAGGAACTCCTCCACTTGTGCAGACGATGGAATTTTGCAGTAAGGAAAGGCGCTCACCCGGCACACAATCCAAACTCTTTAATAGTTGGATCTGCGGCAAAGGGAAGTAAAGAAGAGAAGTCGAACGTCCCAGATCACCGGGATTCATTTAGCTTGTAGGCCTTATGTTGTCTACATGCATTGGACATAAATACAATGTGGGACTAAGATAAAACAAGATACATTTTTGATGGCAATAGCAGAAATCCTTTCCTGAAAACGATGGTTCTATTAGTAATTTGCTTGCATCTTCCCATCCGAATCTTAAACTTAATAGCAGCACACGGTAGCCTCTGAATCGAAATTTGGAAAGGGAAGGGGAGGGGGATTAGCTCCCCACGCCTCCACAAAAAAGTGACTATTGAGAAGCTACAGCCCCTTGGCAATGCTGTTGACGTAAATGTTCCAACTGCTACTTGACGTGCTAATTTCTTTCATGGGGCAAGATGGCCTGATGGGTTAGCATGGCCGTCTCGAGCCAGAGGTCCCGAGTTCGAGTCCTGCCTCAGCCACCACTGGCATTTTCGGGAAGAGAAGGACCCTGTGATGTGTCGTGCTCATGTCGATTGTGACATGTAAAAGAACCTAGGAATTTCCGATAGGATTTACCTAGCAAAATGGTCCCTTTCTTCTTCTGGCGCCATGGCTACAGCTGGGAGCGTGTCAAAAAATTAAGTTACTTGAAGTTTACGTGAAAGCAGTTGGTACTGACTACTCTTCGAACTGTTAAATTCTTTTTTTAAAAGTGTTTAAAGAATCGTACAATCTGGCAGGTACAAAACCGGATAGGTTTCAGACATCTAAAAAGCAGAAACTCCTGCTTGTTTGGGGCATCATTCTATTGAATGTAAGCCACCCAAATTTAGGCCTATTAACGGCAGTTGATCACTTGGAATCGAACCGCTCTCAAATAATCGCACAACCATAATAAATTTAGCAAAATTATTTCACAAAAAATGTGTGGAACGATTTGTTGGTCTGCTATTCAAAAGTGGTGAATTCTGAAAGCATGACAGAGCCCAACTGTCAGAGCCCAACTCCCAACACGTATGTTGAATTGGAACGCCGGGACCTGCTCAGAATCCACTTACAACCAGGTCCCGGATGTGCGTCCAATTTTCCTTATTGTCTTGCCAGATGTAGGGTTATCGTCTGGTGTTCGCAGTCGCATACGTATTACTTTTTTTTTAACACCGCAATTGTCGTCAGAATACCTTTTCGCACCCCAACCTTTAATGAGACTTCTCCGTCGAACGGTCCAAATGGCTAAATTTTTCCTTATAGGGACTGGTTTTCTGGTTATTTTTTATTTTATTTTCATAGCACCATGGTTTCTTTCTCACATTTATTTTTCATCATGAAACTGGATGTAACAATACCACTCACAGAATAATAACTCTAATGAAATATTTTTTTGTTA
>JAHWFP010172722.1:19827-32176 GCA_023313725.1 Lithobius niger
CCCCCAAAAAATTCGTTTTATGGTTTCGCTTTACGATTTCGATTTTCTGTTTACGAAGTAATGTACGATGTTTGTTTTTTAAATGTTTACGATGTTTTCCACCATTTAGCAGAGCGATACTCTTCCCCCATCGAACAAGCACCTTCGTGTTTCTATAAAAGTCTGGCAATACCCGAAGGTGACGTCATTGCCCTAATTCAGGCATAATGAGAATGAAAGCAAACCACTTCTTTTACGTTAGGTACTGTATAGATCGGTGTGCGTTTGTCGGTGACCATTCATAAACACGTAAAGCTTTGATTTGTATAGTTACCGAGTGAGTTGTGTGGCCCTTTCAGTGTTAAGTCGAACATGGTGCTCGTTTTGCGGGAAGAAAACTAAAATTCTAGTCATAATTCAGGAAGCCCCATTCAGTAGTGTCGGCTAGACATATACTGTCTCTGCAGGGCCAACCATGCATTTGTGAAAGTCTCGTAACTTGACAGGTATAAAGGTCGGAGTTTATGCTTGAGGAACTGCATCGCCTACGACATTGAACTTATACTCGGTAAAGGTCAGGGCGAAGCCTTAGGAAAATTGGTTAGAAGGCCAAAACTGATATGGTTGTCATAGCCGACAAGAAGACAACGAAATCAATACCAATTGCAATGGCTTTGGTACGAGCTGTTAAGAGTGGGCAGATTAAATCTTATTTTTGTCTTACTGCGCAGACCTCAAACTCTCAGCAGTTCTCGCAATTTGGGTTGTATTTGGCACCAGACTTTAAGATAGATGTGGTGAAATCGTTCGCCATTGCTCTGCGATGAACTCTTGCATATTGTAGGATAAGAACGCCATCCTATCTCCGTTGCTTTTTGGACTTAAATGTCAGACTACGTAAGTGGAGATTTGCAGTACCACGGAGGGGTTCGTTCAATTCACCTTCCCAGTGTCATCAGAGATTACTGATAATGCTACCAAAATTCCCGAAATGCTACGTAGCATATTACAGGCAATAAAACAAATGCTACCAAAAATGCTACATTTTTAAAGACTGACTAGCAGTCGTACCCGGCTTTTCCCGCGGGTTTTGTTGCGCCCGGGTTTTGTTTTGAGGTGTTAGTCCAGAGTTTGGTTTGACAGATATTTTTCCTTCTTTACGATTCCTGGTTTTGTTTCGCCCATGGTTGTTTCCCAGTTTTAGCTTAGTGTTGCCTGGACGTTCACTGAGACAGGTAATTTGTCTCCTGTAATATTACCGCTTTCCTCCGAACCTTTCCCCACCCTCTCCCACCCTTCCCATTCTCCTACTCCTCCCTCTTCTTCCCTTCTCCATTTGCTACATGTAGTTGGATTTGGACGGGTAGTTCCAGCGATGTAGTTTAGCCAAGTAGTATACACCAATCATTAGTGAATGCATCGTGTGCAAAAGTAAAAATGGTAAAAAAAAATGTAATACAACAGTAAGGTTTCACGTGGACTAAACAGTACAGCAACACTGCAGTATCTGAAACCTTACAGGAAAGTTTATTTGTGTTCCTTTGCTGTTTTGATTTCGAACCAGTTAAACCTTACCTTAAGCATTAAATGAGTTAGTTTTTTTTGTTTTCTAATAATGTAAGACATGAGGAAAAACTGTACGTTTTGTACAAATCGGGGCGGGAAACTACTGAAATTGGCCACCATCACAGGCAAGGTCAAAAGTTGAGGTGTGTGTGCTACCAAGCCACGCCGCCAGTGCCGGCCAAAACTCAACCCCCACCCACGTACGCCAAGACGAAAAATCTTATATTCGTGCCGCCACAGAATGTTTTATTGGCACACACCTCTGTTTGTATAGTGGATAGGTTCGCACGAGCCTAGTTTCCTCATATAGCCTTCAGTACAGATTACGGTGATTTTTGAGAGCATTTTGAAAAGTTTGCAAAATGCTACCTTTCACGCTATGCCTCGATTTTGGGGGTCAAAATGTGCTATGTAGCATCATATATGCTATTATGGTCACACTGCCCCTCTCAGGTAGTCTTATATAAGTTCAACAGGCAACACTATTTCTTGGCCCTTTTACAATTCTTAAGGTAAAAAGGATTAAGATCGCCGGCTTAGATAAATGCAGCCTGCGCAATTTAAATATTTTCTTGGTCGACCACAACGATGTCTTAAAACTCGACTCGCACGGCTGGCGTTGGCGGCACCGTTTGCAACTCTGGTACGGTTTGGTTGCTCATGTGCACACTGGCAAACAAACGCTGATTCGCTTTGCTCACTCAATCAGTGCATCCTCGACTGAAGTTGTATTTTGTCTGTCGGTTTGTCTGTGAGTATGTTTGTCAGTATGGATTTTAAAGTGTTTAACTTGACTTTGGCTTCTTATCTTTTATTGCTGGATAACGATGCGGGGATTGCTTTGAAACGTCGCTAATTGTTTATTTTTTTATGAGTGACTTTCTATTTTTTTTTTATCTTTGTACCTCCTCTTAGCAATTTTTACTATTTCAAACAAATGATTCCCTACCAACATATTGATCTTAAAGGTGACGATCGAGGTCACTGACTTTCAGCTCATTGATTCCCCACAATTTTGCCATTAAATCTACAAATTTGTCAACAAAATACCGGCAGCCAGCGACTATACAGTGGTGTGCAAACGACATAACTAGGGAAACACACACACGACCACCACGCAGAAACACCACAAAGTTCGCCTGAATTTTCGGTGAAGTTCTTCGCCCGTTCACCTTCTTCATTCCATCTGTCCAATTTAGGGCATGTGTGTCTAGACTTTCCGACTACCGGTACACAGGATAGGTTTGGGCTAAGTGGAAATATTCAAATCATGAAGGTGCTGGTCTAAATTGTAGACATCCCATACATTCCACACCCTCAAGAACCTTGTCTAGCACGTTTATACCCCTACATTCATCCTCCCATCTCACCACTGTACCCCCTCCCCAGAAATATCATTTTCGAAGAGTTTCGCCGTCTAACGCTAATCTTCGTGTCCTGGCATTGGTTCAAGACTACAGCTGGTTTGGTCGATTCAAGGCGGAAGAAGAAACGAAGGATGACGTTACCCTGGGGGTGGGGCAGGATGTGGGGGGGGGGGGGGGGGGGGCGAAGAGTATAGACACACCCTAAATCCAGAAATCTTCAGCGAGAAACGAAATCATCTCTCAAGCCCGTTATCTGTATGTTATTTCTAGCACGTTCTAATCTTAACTACACTCAGAATAATTTTAGGGAAACAATCGTTCAGTTACGCCCAAAATACACGCCCATTCAGCCGTAATTCATATTTTTGGGCGTGTGTTTTATTTCAGAAATAAAGTTCATTAGCTTGTGCTCGAATGTAAAGGTTTAAAAAGTAGAGACGTGAATCGTTTATGAGGATTCGTTTGTTAATCAGAGGGTGGAAAAAAGATAGAAATAAATAACAGAAAGAGTGGTCAAACTTTGGCGCTTTCCACCCAATTTCAAGATTCAAGTTGCCATTTAATTGAAGAGACTTGTTCGTTCGTTTAAATCATTTCTATGGGAAGTTAAGCTTGGAGTAAGGTTTCAAAAATTAGAAATTACTCAGTTTTGCTTTGGCCCATGCAGTTACTTTTATAATCACCAGAATAAAAAAGGGTCACTTGCGCAATGGGTCTAATATAGCCATTGTTTCGACGCTGATTGTGGGCTTAAATCAACGCCTGATTATCTGGTATAGTACGCGGGCCATTATTGTTTCTCCTTGCATGATTTCGTAGTCCGTAATTGTGTCTTCTTCATGATTTCCTTCTTATTGCATGATTTCGTGATCCTTAGTTATTTCTGCATGATTTTTTAGTCCGTAATTGTTTCTCCTTCATGATTTCCTTCTCATTGCATGATTTTGTGGTCCTTAGTTATTTCTGCATGATTTTTTAGTCCGTAATTGTTTCTCCTTCGTGATGCAGCTAACCCGTTAAATTACAGACCAATCGCGTTGACTGTTATCCCATGCAAGGTTATGGAATCAATCGTGAAATCCGTTTTGATGAAATATTTGTTAGACAACAGTTTGATCAGTGAAGACCAATTCGGTTTTTTACCGGGAAGATCATCTACTTGCCAACTGCTTGCTTGCATTGACTTATGGACCAGTGCCTTGGACGCTGGTGTAACAACAGATATTATTTATTTTGACTTTTGCAAGGCATTTGAATCAGTGGTCCATTCAAAATTACTTTACAAACTTGGACAGTTTGGAGTAACTGGTGGCCTGCTGAAGTGGATTTCTGCTTTTCTGGCAGGCAGATCCCAGCGAGTGCTGGTCGGTGACTCTTTTTCTAGCCCGTCCATGATAGTTAGTGGTGTACCACAAGGGTCAGTTCTTGGACCTTTGCTTTTTGCCATCTATTTAAATGATCTACAGTGTAATACCTCGACTATCCACCAGTTCAAATTTGCCGACGACTTAAAGTTGGGTGTTCATATGGTTGACTCAGTATCAGACTTCTCAGCACTGAATGACGCGATTGATTATGTTTCGGAGTGGAGCGATGACTGGCAGCTGCCGCTCTCAATCAGCAAGTGCCGGGCTTTTCATGTGGGTTACCATAACTTTTCTCCACGCTATAGTCTTAAAGACCAGCTACTTCCTGAAGTTTTTGAAATTAATGACTTGGGGGTCTGCTTAACCACCAATCTAAAGCCGTCGATCCATTGCAACTTGATTGTCACTAAAGCCTTTCGAAGACTGGCAATTGTTGAACGCTGTTTCACTTCCGGTAATGTTAAAACTAAAGTGTGGGCTTTTAAAGTGTTTGTGAGACCACTCCTGGAGTATGCCTGCCCGGTTTGGTCTCCTACTCTTCTGGGAGATATCGACAGGGTTGAATCGGTCCAACGCAAATTTACTAAAAAACTATCTGGCATGCGGAACCTCTCTTACGACGAGATTAACTCGCGTGGGGCTCGAGTCCCTGGAGTTACGTAGGCTTCGAGCTGACCTTCTCTTGACCTTCAAAATTGTTAGAGGTTTTCTGCAAGTGGACATGCCGTTCTTTGACCCTTGCCCTTACTTGGCGACTAGAGGCCACTCGCTTAAATTGGCTACCCAAGCGGGGAGGTTGGATTGTCGACTAAGGTTTTTTGCTGTGAGAGTAATCCATCCATGGAACTCTCTATCCGAGGAAGCTGTACGGGCACGTTCTGTCGACCATTTTAAATTTTTGTTGACCAAAATTTGTCTTCGCAAATTCTTGAGGAGGCCTGAATTTGTTGCCCAGGTTTAACATTTTAACTTTTAAGACTCGGACTAGTGTAAGTGGCCTACCCCTTCTAGATCCCAACCACTCTGTGGTTAAATTTATTTATTATTATTATTATTTCCTTCTCATTGCATGATTTTGTGGTCCTTTTATTTCTGCATGATTTTTTAGTCCATAATTGTTTCTCCTTCATGATTTCCTTCTCATTGCATGATTTTGTGGTCCTTAGTTATTTCTGCATGATTTGTTAGTCCGTAATTGTTTCTCCTTCATGATTTCCTTCTCATTGCACGATTTCGTGGTCCATAATTGTATCTCCTTGTATGATTTGGCGCTCCATAATTGTGTCTCTTCCATGACTTCTTGGTTCATAAATTGTATCTCCTTGCAAGATTCGTGGTCCATAATTGTTTCTCCTTCATGTTGTCATGGTCCATAATAGTTTCAGCTTCGTGATTTTGAGGTCCCTAATTGTTTCTCCTTGCATGGTTTTGCGGTCCACAATTGTTGTGATAAGATCCTTTCCTCCCTTCCTTTCTTACCCTGTTTCTTTTGCGTGGAAGAAGACATGTTTTGTCAGGAAGTCTTTTAAAAATGCCTTATAACGATGGATGCATGTGTTATCTGTACAGCCAAAGCTGGGAAGACTATGGTGACGACTTTTTCAACTCCGGAACGGTACCAGATAGAGACAAACGGTTTTCACCATTAGATTCAGCGTCCAAAACTTAGTCAAAACTAATAGAAAAAAACCCAAGAAGTATGAAGCAGAAGTGGACCACAAGATTCCGGAAAGTGGCCGTCAAGTCAGCCCTTCATCTAGACAAACGGAATTCACCATTAGATTCAGCGTCAAAAATTAGTCAAAACGAATTTTAAAAACCGAAAGTGTGAAGCGAAAAGTGTCCGGAAGTGGCCGGAAGTGTCCGGATTGGTACCTGATTAAAAACATACGGTTTTCAGTATTGGATTCAGCGTCAAAAAATTGAAGCGGAAGTGACCACAAGTGGCCGTGAACACATCACCTGTGGAACGGTTCCTGATTCGTAACAATAGTTTCTTACCATTTGATTGATTCAGCGTTCAAAAATTAGTTAATAGAAATTAAAAACAACCGGAAACATGAATCAGAATTGTCCTGAACGTGGCGGAATGTACAGAAGAACGGTTGCGACTAGGCAGTCGCTGCCACCACTTGTTTGTAGTACGATGATTCACTACCTAACCTAACCTGAAAACTGTTAGTCATTCCTCCTTACTCTGGTGGTGTTCTTTAGGTTAAAATCACCAACTACGAATGGGTATTCGATTTGTCGCCAATCTTGTGGAATATGAACTGCGTTGAAAATCCGGTTTCAGATATTGTACGCTATTTTAAAGCAAGCACTGTCACTTGTCTAGCTTGTGTCTTTTCGTGTATACAGAGTGGCTTCATCCCCCTTACCCAAGCTGGAAGGAGCTTGGCGGGCGTCTTGAGGAAAGGAAGGAAGAACTGGGATTATAGATCCCCTCTTTCCTTCTTCCTCTTCCCCCCCCCCCCCCCGCATAATTAACTCTTCCGCGTGGTGCACAAACACGAGACAATCGATGCTTTGCTCCAGCTCCCGTATTTCTCCGCTCCCCCCGACCCCCACTCCCCCACACCGCGAATGACCAGGGCCAAAATAGGAAACCGGTCATCGTGCTCCTCCACTTGATGACACTTGGGGCCGATGGTAACATTGCGTAGCGCACCATTTTGTTTGTGTCTATGGGCACATTTGTAGACTGCGATGCTGATCGTGATCTTAGTTGACAAACGTGTATCTATTCAGTAAGTAGCAATAAATCGACGTCGGTACGTAGACCATATGAGGTGCCCCACCTAGGGGTGGTGCAAAGGGCGCAAGGCACCCGGGCCCAGGTGGCAGGGGGCCCAACATTTACGAGTCAAGGGCGCAAAAGTGACAAATTTTCACTGTTTGGTCTTGGTTGGGGGCCTCTTTGTCCCCAAAATTGTGTAGCTAGTGCGGAGGGGGCCTAATATTTTGCTCTTGCAGCCCACCTTGGAAAAAACTAGTTGCGGCACTGATACTGGCAATGATGCTGAACGATGACGTAAAAACGACCCTGATTCGAGTCCGATGTGGTTGTTCCGGTGTCCCCTCCCCCTTTCAGTCGACAAAGTGGACGACCTTATCCTAATTTTAAACCAGCCCCCACCCCCCACCCCCCCAAAAAAAATGTTTCACGCTAGTTTTCAGTGTATGGCAGTGAAGCTGACCATGTAGGGGGCCGTGGTGCAGTGGGTGGAATGATAAAGTGTTTTGCTAGCAGTGCAGTGGCCAAAAAGTATATTTGACTTCCATTTAGTCCAAGGGCCCAGTTGTGTGCAGGAGGACGAATTTATTCTAATGTTTTACAGGTATCTTTCCGTTAACACTTGGTGGTCGTGACGCATTGACATTTTAAACGTTCATCCTGGTGTGTGGCACCAGATTCCAAGCCTACAAAATTACAAACTGCATAAAAGTGACGAATTAGTAAGTCGGAATTTTCAGTTATTCCCGTGATATTAGAAAATCCTAACGAGATTTCAGTGTCTGTTGTTCGTACCCGACGAGATTCAGCTATAAACACAAATTCAAGGTTTCGTTGGTGATTCGGTTAGGTTTTTCAAGAAGAAGCACCTAGCCCCGAGTGATATCCTCCCCGCCCCCCCCCCCCCCTCTCCCCCTTCCCTCGGACTAGCGGAATAGCTTCGTTTACCGATGTGTATCTTGTTTTAATTCGTATTAAGCCGAGCTATGCGCGCTAAAGCTGCGCCAAGTGGAGCTCTTCCTCTGCTGCTTGACCTTTCTATTTGAGCTAATAATACACTCGGCCGCTTGTTTTACGAATTTAACATTTAAAGCGGCACCCTCGTAGACGTAATCGGCGATTTGAATCTAACTTCAGAATCTGAGCAGATTCCACAATAGAATAGAATGCAAGAGAAGAGAATGCAAGCCCTTGACCAACCGGAGATTGACAGAACCGACCCGGCCCTTTGAAGTAGCCGGCCGCTTGGATGAAAAATACGCTTTTTTGTCCAAATTAACAAAACCTATTATAGTGTCCGCGGCCTATCTTGAGTTCGCTGCAGAAGGAACACAGACAATCGATTGTACGTTTATAGTAGCAGAGTGCCTTGTTGATATCCAAGATGGCTACAAAAACAATGGCGGCCGTCGATTAAAGCCGCCTCCTCCAAGAAGACGTAGCCGCTCATAAAATACTTGCAGGACTCAAGATACGCCGCGCACACAATAAAATCTGAAAAATTAAGATGGTGTCACTCCGAAGCAACCAAGCAGTTGGTCCTTGGAGTTAGACTGTTTTAGTGGAGACGATGCCCGTAAGAGGATTTCCTAAAAGAAAGACCCCCATTTAGTTAAAGGTACATTCCTCCCAGTTGGCTATCCTACATGGCTCAGTTTTGTAACATTACTTCAGACGCACGGAAATGTTGCCAAGGCATTCCTGTTTTTTCCCTCGTGTGAGAAACGGTTTTGCTACATTCATTCTAACCTATGGAAATGTTGCAAGAAGCTATTTGGCGCAGGATGCTCGAATATAGAGAGAAGATACGTCCTTTAGACCGATGCTTACAACGTGCAAGCGTTTCCAAAAGAGTCTGACAACAATGCCGAGAGCAGTATTTAAGAATAGGTATTAAAAAATACTTGGACAGTATCGAGCAAGTGAGGGGTCCACTTTTGGACTTTTCTCAGAACGTAATGAGGTGTTTTTTGCAACTCTTACGGTGGGGATATCCAGTTGAGGGTTAACGTTAACCTTTTGGCTAAACTCGGTAATAAGGAAAAATGGTGATATCCGTCGCGAAATAAGTTGAGGGCTAAGCAATATTTAGCTGAAGGTCGAGGACTAATTTAGCACTGAGCTGTTAGTCCCCAGCTGTAAAAAGTGTTGATATCCATCTAGTATTAGCGTTATTCCTGAGTTTTAACAACACATTAACAGGGCTAATTTAGCCTGAAGGTCGAGGTCTAAGGAGTAAAGAGCTAACAAAACCCCAACTTTGTACAACATGGATATCACCAACTTCTTTCTCCAGTCCACTAACTCCTTGGTCGAGATTTAGTTATACCCAGGGTTAAGCTAATCCGGGGCTAGTTTAGACCTCAACTGGATATCCCCACCGATAGAAATGCCAGGTCACACGTTCGTCAAATTTAAAGGAGGAGCTGTAGATTTGACGCGCGCCCAGCCGAAGCCATGGCGCCAGAAAGAGAGAGAGAGACAATTTTGCTAGGTAAATCCCATCGGAAATTACTAGGTTCTTTCACATGCTACAATCGACATGAGCACGAGACATCACAGGCCCTTCTCTTCACGAAGGGAAGGCTGAGGCCAGACTCGAACCCAGGACCTCTGGCACATGAGACCAACATGCTAACCATCACGCGATCTTGCGGCATAATTTTAAAGAATGGTCTAACAGACCGTCTACGTCATAAAAAGCTTTAAAAGGGAACATAATACATTAAAAACATACCTCGTTTTCAAGTGCAAAGCATAAAAAATAGAGCACACGTATTATGCCATGTCAAGGCCGACGCAAACACACAAATAAATTTCGAAATTAAAAACCCAAAATTTAAAACAAAACCTATGCTTCCCTCAGCAGAACAGGTCAGATTATAGATAAAGCTGTCCTCTACCCTTTGAGTGCAGGTTCACCAGTATACCCTTCAATCCGTGTGATATGCAACATCGGCCAAATATACAACAAACATAAATGTTTAATCCAAGGGCGTACTGGGAGGGCCATTTAGGCCTGGGAAATGGCTAACGTAGGCCCCTCTCTCGCATTTCGTAGAAACCTAGCATTATGAACAAATCTCAAAATGCCCCTGCAGGCTCTCGGAACATAGGCCCACGGGAAACCGCCCGTTTTCCTGTATAGCCAGTACACCCTCGGTTTAACCCAAAACGAAAACAGATTATCACGTAATCTGTATTCATTAATGGTATACCTCCAATGTTTTTAGGTGGACATTAGTACCGATAAACAATTTTTTTTTCGAGTACGGAACATGGCTATCCTCTTTTTAAACTGTTTACTCGGTATCATGGGCGTGATAATTTGCTTCCCTGCTTAGTCTAGGGGGTACGAGAGTTTCATGGCCTAGTCTGGGCAGGCATCAAAAATGTCGCCTAGGCGAAGGAACGGGAAACACCCGAGTAAAACGACGATAACAATGTTGAAAGGGGGTCGATTTTGTTTATTCCTATTTGCTTTGGGACCGGACAAGCATCTAGTAATTCGGTGCGACGCGTTCGAAAACAAACCCTCATTTTAAACCCATAAACGGAGAGATACGGAAAATTTTAATATCTTTTATCCTGTTAATTTAATTTTTTTTTATTTAACGACTAGCGAGCTCGGTGCGCGTCACCGTGACTTTTAATTAAAGCTAATTAGCAAATCAATTCCGACACGTAACATTTTTTTTTTTTAACTTTTATTTCTTATTTTTTCCCCGTACGTTTTTAACCGGTTGGATGCGACTGCTAGTGACTCAACAGCATGTACACCATTGGGGACGATGCGGGGGGGGGGGGGGGTCTCTTTGGGCGGGGCGGAGAGGAGGGGCCACCAGACAACAGGGAACTTGGCGTCAATAAAGCTCCCTACACGAACGTGTGTGGCTGCCTGCCTGCTTGGCGAAGGTTCTCGAAAGTAAACCTTTTTTTGTCCTTTTTTTTTACGAAATGAAAAAAAGATGCAGCATAGCTAACGATGAAATTGCAGGCAGAGACAAAACATGACGATCGAAATAGGACGACAGAAAAAGATGTGATTTTTGCACTTTCTCATCACGGCCATAAAACATGCTTAAAGATGACGATTTAAGAAGAGGCAAAAGCAAAATGCACCGATTCAGACTGGTACCGGTTTTATAGCCGATTCAATCGAGTGGCACGACAATTACCGGTACCCTCGATTTCGATATCTACACGATAGCAAACTGATGCTCGGAAAACTATTTATTTATTGCCGTCCCGTTAGAAGATAGTAGATGAACTGACTCACTTTGAATTTTACCAGGAGCGAGTAAATATATACAGTCTGTAGGAAGTGGGAGTGTTCATGTTGTAACTGTTGCTTCATATTCCACCCCTCGTCACAAGGTCATCTGGGAGAAAAGCTGTTGGATTTGTTTCTTAGATACAGGGCAGTAGTTGGTTCAACAATATTATTTACCAGAGTGGCACTAAAAGGCATCAGTTTTCCACACGCGCTTGAACTCGCATCCAGTCGGGAAGCGAAACACGCAATTTCTGCCTCAGTCGGCCTTGGCTTGCAGTAGCCATCTGCTTCGCTATGCTGCTGTTTTACTGGTTTTCTCCTTCTCTGAATAGGACACTAGACTGAAAGCTATGCTTCTGTTTTACTAGTTTTCTCCTTCTTCTCTGAATAGGACACTAACACTCGAAGCTATGCTGCAGTTTTAATCGTTTTCCCTTTCATCTCTGATTAAGACGCTAAGGACTATCATTGTTATGTTGCAGTGTTACAATGTTTTTTTTTTGTTTTTTCCCTTCATCTCTGACTAGAACACTGAGGACTATCAGTGCCGACTTACTCACTGTTTCCTTTTGCGGGGGGTTGACCCTCCTGAATGTTCTTGGTGTCGTCGGCCACTTACGGTCCGGCACTTACTTGTTGATTGTCGCCATCTTGATGGTGTTCGTCGTCGGTTCCATCTTCCGCATGACATTGCGCGTCAGTTGGGCGATAAGTCTGTCCTCCTGTCCGGTGTTTTTCAATTTATGCAGGAGGTACAGATGTATGACAAGATTTAGATTAGGGGTTTGAATAACATCTCTGTAATGTGTGGTGCAGTGGCAACCCGGACCACTGCACTGTGACTGAGGTTGGCGCTAATGACCAAGTTGTCGACGCGCCATTAAGCCTCATTTCCCCCCCCCCCACCCCACTATCAGTGCTATGCTGCAGTTTTACTCGTTTACCCTGTCATCTCTGATTAAGATACTAAGGATTATCAATGTTAAGTTGTTACTCAGATTTTCACCTTAATCTCCCACTAGGACACTAAGGACTATCAATGCTGTGCTGCAGTTTT
>JAHWFP010172723.1:0-49053 GCA_023313725.1 Lithobius niger
AAGGGGCCATAAGGTTAAATTGGTTGTTCATAGTTTGACTGTCATAAGTTCTCTTTCGGTAATAGGGTGCTTAAAGCTTGGAATGTGTTGCCCAGTGATATCATCAGTGTCTCCTCCTTAACTTTGTTTAAAACAAAGCCGCGTTCATTAGACGTTATCAGGTTACTGTCGAGTGGCCGGTAAATGTGTGCCAACTTCATCCTAATTAGCGAGTACTAAAGTTCTTTGTTTGCATCTTATTCTTGTAATGTTGGGCCGAATGTAAGTGGACCAGGCTTTGTTCTATCCCTCTCGCATTTTTCACGGGATGTATTTTATTGTAATTATTATTTTCTATTTGAATTTTCGCGTAATGATATAACCCTGATATAGTTTGATACAGGAATAAATCCTATTTTGGTATTAAAAGTTGTCAAGTCCCAAACGTGTTTATTTCAACGTTTCATAAATTGACCTTCTAGCAACAAATGTTTTATGCCTTAAACGTGACCTAACCTCCTCCAGCTTGTTGAGCAAAGATTTAAAATTTCTCCTTCCACCCCCTCAAAACATTGTTGGTTTTGATTTTGAGTTTGCGTTTTACCCAATGCATCAAAGGTAGAGCATTGTTGCTGAACAGTATTAAAAAATGTAAGCTGACCCTTGCTCCTAATTTGTCCATGAAAGAAATCAAAGCAATTCTTAAACTGCTTTCATCTGACGTATAGTAGCATTGTTTCCTTAATTAAAAGCCGTTATATTTTGGATTTCATACTGAAAAAATTGCAGATTGACCCTTTCCATTTACTAGATTTCGGTGGGATATTACAACTATCATCAATGTCATTAAAATTATTTTTGGTTACCACATTCTTCTAATTTGAATCCCTGCTTATCATGTAGTGGATCGAATACCTACGAGAAGCCCTATATTCTCCTTCTTGGCAGGTGCTTGCAATAATATTGATAATAAACTTTTGATAAAATTTCCCAGTACTAAATATTATCGGTGCTATGGTTGACGTCTAATTAGCGTTGATTCAAAACTCGAATTCAAAAGGTAGATTTCAGAAATAGGAATTTAAAATTATGCACATCGCAGCTTTTCAGGGAAACCCACTCATCCTTGCAATTTACGATGGAACAACAATCAATAACTTAATTCCTTGCCTTGACACTATAGTAATAATTAGCCTCGATTGAAAAATACATTTAACAATCAAAGAAAACGAATTCACACCACTCAATCGATTCGCTACAACTCATTCATAGAGCACGTTAATAAAATAAACATAGTTGCTAATGAAGTAAGGCGCAACTACTCCCACATCTCAAATAAACTTATCCTCTCACTAGATGTTGATTTAAATTCTACAAAATCTGCAATTAAACCAAGACTGGTGCAACAAAATGTCTGTGGAAGCTTCTTTCACCAGAAGGAATAACTCCTGATAAAACTTGAGTCATTTTGTGGTTAAAGAGGTTAATAAGTAACAATCTCCTACTTATAGCGATGCCAAACCACAAGTTGAAGGATGACGTTGGCACACATTTACAGGCCACTCGACAGTAACCTAATAACGTCTAATGATCTTTTAAACAAAGTTAAAGAGGAGACACTGACGATTTCACCGAGCAACGCATTCTATGCTTTAACCACCCTATCAGCAAATAAAACGCAATTTAATTTTCAACAATATACTTTTTGTCTTGGTCACAAAAAACCGTAAAAAATACTATTACAAGCCCATGTTGGGTGAGAGTCAGTACCTATGATCTGACATCTTGGATTGGGTTGAATTGTGATCGGATTGCATTGTTGAATAGTCTTACATTGTAACCAAGACAGAAAGTATTTTGTCGTAAGTTAAACTGCATTGCATTTGTTGATGCACGTGTGGTTTGTCTACGCTATAAGGATCGGATTTTTACTTATTCACCTTGAATTTAAATTTGAATTTATTTCTGGGAGCCCGGACCCGCAGTCATATACTCCCCACAACATACATCATCAGTTTTTACAGATTCCACAACACAAGAACGAAACCAAGATTTGAAAATAAAAAGAACGTCATTAGGCACATTCCACATAGGGAATCTTCTTTCACAACTACATTTTACATTCCAATGACAAAACATATTTTAAACCAAAAACTGTACTACCATAAAATTAACCTGAAATACAATAAAAAAATCGTTGGTATTGAATTGACTAGCAACAGGGTGCATCCCATATGTGGAAAACACAAAAATGTTATTCCAGGAGAAAGAATGTAGCTCTAGTACCTTCAGACACAAATCTATCTGTCCACAATCACAAAATGCCCCAAAATAAACAACTTTCTGAATGTAGCCCCTAAGTAGGTACAAAAAAATCATGACAGGGTCATAAGTATCATATCAAAAACGAAAACTAGTACAAGAGGCTACCAAGTTCCAAACGGTTCGACCCTTTAAAGGAGTGATATCAACAAACCAAAACATTCGCCAAGTTAACTGCAGTGCCTAATAATGCGAAGGTTAAATGAAAACTAGAACATTGCTACTTTCGGTGATATGATATAATATCACTCCTTTTTTATTTGTGTATTGACTCAACTGCACTACCGTGCAGATGAGTAATAAAGTGCCACGTCAACAAGAAATTGGTTTAACAATTTGCTACTACCTTTCGCCTATAGGCCGAACCATTCTCAACTTAGTCACCTCTTTATTGGTTTTTGGGTTGGTTTTAATTTTGTTGTAATTTGTTGTATTTATTTAGTTTTGGTGTGTTGATATCAGTTCTTTGAAGGGCCGAACCGCTCTCAACTTGATGGCCTTCTTACCAGTTTTTGAATTTGTTTGTTTTGCTTTGTTTTTACATTTTGTTTATTTTTCGTGAATTGGACGTAAATACAATTTCTTTGCAACGTTGTTTAGATTTATCGTGATACACTAGTGTGTGCCTAGGCAGGTACGTCAGTATACACGTTCTCATTGTCGGAACTTTGGCCGTCCAATGACAGACGATGCCGACCATACTAACAATGGTTAAAACAATATTTTTGTACTTACGTGCCCTCCCACGCCATCCCTGTTACGCCCCAAGGCTCCAAACCATAAAAGGTACGCAGTTCGTATTGTAGTGCACCCATTCGTCCAATTTCATAGCTTGAAGCCTTCCCGTTATCTCGGAATTGATGAATGATCACCCTATGGGATTTAACAAGGGGATGAGCGGACTAGCTAGCTAGCTAGGTAGCTAGTAACACATTTTCAACGTCATTGAGGGGCAGATTTTGCATTGAAAGCAGCATAGCTGGCATTCAAACACGAGTTAATTTTTGTCAGGTGGGTAATTGCTCTGGATTTCAACACAATTTAAACTTTTGTACCGTATTAATATTTTTCCCCAAGTACCTGAAATGTACCCAACTATGCTTCAAGATATAAGACACTGACGCAATGGCGTCGCGCTACAATGGTTTACAACCTCGATAATTGAATTGATGAGATGTTTGTTGCCTAACTTGGCGCGACACACTAGCGTGTGTCCAGATAGGTTTTTGGTTTGGTTTTAATTTTGTTGTAATTTGTTTTATTTAGTAAGTTTTGGTGTGTTGATATCACTCTTTTGAAGAGCCTAACCACTCTCAACGTGGTGGCCTCTTTACCAGTTTTTTGCTTTGTTTAATTTACTTTGTTTTACAGTTGGTTTATCTTTCGTGAATTGGACGTGAATACAATTTCTTTGTGACGTTGTTTAGACTTATCGTGATACACTAGTGTGTGTCTAGGCACGCACGTCAGTATACACATTCTCATTGTCCGAACTCTGGCCCTCCAATGAGAGACGATGCCGACAATTCTAGCAATGGTTATAACAATATTTTCGTACTTACGCGCTCTCCCATGCCATCCCCGTTACGCCTCCAGGCTCCAAACCATATAAAGTACGCAGTTCGTATTGTACTGCACCCATTCGTCGTATTTCATAGCTGGAAGCCTTCCCGTTATTTCGGTGTTGATGAATAATCATCCTATGGGATTTAACATGGGGATGAGCGGACTATCTAGCTAGTTAGCTAGGTAGTAACTAGTAGTAACACATTTTCAACGTATTGAGGGTCAGATTTTGCATTGAAAACAGCTTAGCTGGCATTCCTACACAAGTTAATTTATGTCAGGTGGGTCATTGCTCTCGATTTCAACACAATTTAAGCTTTAGTACCGCATTATTATTTTTCCCCAAGTACCTGAAATGTGCCCAACTATGCTTCAGGATATAAGACACTGACTCTATTGATGTGATGTTTGTTGTGATGTCTGCTGCCCAACTTGGCGCGACACACTAGCTTGTGTCTAGATATAACTAGGACCTTTCTCTGTCTCATTGCTTCCTCTGTTTAATCTGCAGAGGAAAGTTAATACGGTCTCTAATTGTCCGTTTACAGCCAGACTTACAGTTACTTTTAAACCCTAAACTTTTTAATATCAAGACACACGCTAGTGTGTCACCCGCCGAGATAAGACGATACCATCCAGATAAAATATATGTATGAGCATGGCGACCACTAGACACGTTGTGTCTTTACAGCAAAGATAGTTTGACTGTTTTCAGCCATCTGAGGATAAATAACTATGCAACAGAAAAGGCTGAAACTTGTTTAATCGGGAAACTTTGGTCGCCTGACAACATAAGAAATACTGATCATGTGAAAAAGGTGACAGCTGTGCTCAAGATGTAACGAAGGCCAAAAAAAAAAGGAAATTGACCAGAAAACTAGATTAGTGTTTCCACGTCATATTTTTTAAAAATAAAGTTGGATTTCATCAATTTGGACCAAAAAGATCTAATATCTACCCAAACAAAAGTTGCTAAGGATTCCCGCCAAACCTTTCGGCCGTGTGAAGTCGTGATATCAAACGCCAAGCTCTTTCGCCAAGCTAATTCCACCGTCTAAGACCGCAAACGTTAAATGAAATAATTGAAAATTGCGCAGTAAGCAATTTTCATATATTTCATTTAACCTTCGAACTATTACTCGGTAGGATTAGCTTGACGAAAGAGCTTGGGGTTTGATCTCACAACTTCACACGGCCGAAAAGCTTGGCGGGAATTCTTAACAAGTTTCGATTTGGGGTAGATTATCGCCCACCAAGTTAAAACGATAACATCCACATAAAATATATATGAGCATGGTGACTACTACGCACGTTGTGTCTTTACAGCAAAGGAAGTTAGGCTGTTTTCAGCCATCTGTGGATAAATGACAATGCGACAGAAAAGGCTGAAACTTGTTTATCGGGAGACTTTGGTCGCCTGACAACATAAAAGTCACTGTCAATGACACAGCTAAATGTGTTCTTGTTGAAAAAACGGCGTAAATATCGTCGATATTTGCCTAATCAAGACACACGCTCGTGTGTCGCCCGGCAAGATACAACGATAACATCCAGATAATATGTATAAATGAGCATGGCGACCACTAAACACGTTGTGTCTTTTTCAGCAAGGGTAGTTTGGATGTTTTCAGGCATGTGAGGATAAATAACAATGCGACAGAAAAGGATGAAACTTGTTTGATCGGGAGACTTTGGTCACCTGACAACATAAAAATCTCTGTTAGAAACATAGCTTAACGTTTTCTTGTTGAAAAAACGACCTGAATAACACTGATATTTGCCTAAACTAGACACACGCTAGAGTGTTGCCCCCAAGATAAACGATAACAACCACATAAAATATAAATATGAGCATAGCGACCACTAGACAGCAAAGTTGTGTCTTTACTGCAAAGGTAGTTTGGCTATTTTCAGGCATGTGAGGATAAATAATTATGCGACAGAAAAGGCTGAAACTTTCTTATTCGGGAGACTTTGGTCGCCTGACAACATAAAAGTCACTATTAAGGACACAGCTTACCGTTTTCTTGTTGAAAAAACGACGCGAATAACGTTGATATTTGCCTAATTACTTACTACTTACTACTTACTAACGCTTCTTTTTGTATCATGAAAATAAATTCTTCAAAGCGGTGAATAAAGCTGTTTCTTAGCTCATTTTACAGGTAATGCACAGTAGATGTGCCCTTTTCATATGGACCTTTCTGATTGGTCAAGTGGATCAGCGGTTAGGGAGCTCCAAACGAACAAATTGATTGTTTTACATTATTTTAAACATTGTTACTACTCAACGTTAAATAATTCTGTGCGTTTGTAAGAAGGTACTTCAGTACTAATAATAAATCCTAATTATTTGAAACAAATTTACTGATGTCCTACAACTCTAATGAAAGCCTACAAAAAAAATGGAAGAGAAAACTAGATTGGTGTTTCAATTTCATAATTGCTGAGAAAAAAATGGATATCATCATTTTGGATATCTACCCCAAAACAAAACTTGTTAAGGATTCCTACCAAGCTTTTCAGCCGTGTGACGTCGTGATATAAAACGACAAGCTCTTTCGCCAAGCTAATCCCACCGATTAAGACTTCAAATATTAAATGAAATAATAGAAAATTGCGCAGTAAGCAATTTTCAAGTATTTCATTTAACCTTCGAACTCTTACTCGGTTGGATTAGGTTGGCAAAAGACTTTGGCGTTTGATATCACTACTTCAAACGGCCGAAAAAGTTGACGGGATTACTTAACAAGTTTTGTTTTGGGGTAGATCACTAACTACTACTACTAGTAACTTTTTTTGTATCACGAAAATAAATTCCTCCATGCAATGAATAAAGATGGTTTTTAGCTCATTTTACAGGTATTGCTCTGGAGGTGTTCCCTTTTCATATGGACCTTTCTAATTGGTCAAGTGGTTCAGGGGTTACGGGCCTCTAAACGATCAAATTAATTGTTTTTTATTGTTTTAAACATTGTTTTTATGCAACAATGCCAAACTGAACATTAAATAAATCCGTATGTTTGCAAGGAGGTACTGCAAAGCTAAGAAAAACTGATCATATGAAAAAAGGTGACTGCTGTGCTCAAAATGTAACGAAAGTAAAAAAAAAGGACCTGAAAAACTAGATTGGTGTTTCCATTTCATAGTTACGAAGAAAAAAATTGATATCATTAATTTGTACCAAAAAAATCTTATATCTACCCCAAAACAAAATTTGTTACGGAGTCTCGCCAGCTTTTCGGCCGTGTGAAGTCGTGATATCAAACGCTAAGCTCTTTCGCCAAGATAATTCCACCAACTAAGACTTTAATCTTAAATGAAATAATTGAAAATTGTGCTGTAAGGAATTTTCTTATATTTCATTTAACCTTCGATCTATTACTCTGTGTGATTAGCATGGCGAAAGAGCTTGGTGTTTGATATCACGTCATACGGCCGAAAAGCTTGGCGGGAATCCTTAACAAGTTTTGTTTTGTGGTCGGTTGAATTTTACATATAATGTGGTTGTTGTTGTAATGGTTTATACCAAAAGTGTACTTTAGGTTTCGGCATTAGCATTGCGCAAAATATCTCTTCTTGCTTGTAAATCGGGCAGCATTCAGACCCAAAACTCACCAAAACTGTTTCTTTGTGCGTCGTACTAGCTTTTCACCTATTTTAATTAACTTTATATTGTGGTATGTCACTTGTTACTGCAATACACGAACCACTTTATTATGATAATTGGAACAGTCTTCATGTCTATGAAACGAACTACCTCATTAGTTTGCCTCACCTCAAGAATTATTCAGCAGAGAAAAGTCTCTCCAAAATGTTATAACTCAAGACAGTTAAAGGTTTGAAAGGACAGTTTCCCTTTATTTTAATTCTCTTAGAAAAATGGGTCGAAGGCATTCTTCATTACAATGATGAATTTGTGAATTACTATCACAATTAAAGCCAAATAATAATTAAATATAAAAATAATACAATTGCAAGAATGCTAATACAGCTTCTATAATATGCATTCAATATCAACCATTTTCATCTTATAGCTAACTTGAAAGGAAAAGAGAAGGGATACAAAATGTGAAATATGTAAAAATATTTGTAAGGACACTATTTTTCGAGTCTACTGGGGTGAACTCCAAGCAGTTAATCAAACAAACCTTACAACCGGCCTTTTAGTAGTTTCATAATGAATTGGATAAATCTAATGTCGGTCTTGTACGACTTTTTCTAAATATCTATATTAGCCTAAAGACGATAAACTTGTTTGCGAGGTATGGTTGAATAAATGACACAAGCAGCCCACAGACAGGGCCAGACGACTCGCAAGCAAAGGATATCAACGCGCTTCATCCATTTTCAGCACGATCTTTATGTGCCTTGATAACCTGCACATCACAAAACAAACAACAATGAGTAAAAGGAAGCAACTGTGCAGTCAAACATGCTGTCACCCTTACTTACAAATAAGAAAAAGTACAAAACTCATCAAAAAATGGGAAAGCCACAATGTACTACACCAGAGAGCCACCATCTTTAAAATTGAAAACCACAAGAAGACATCAAAAGAGCACGTCAAATCCGATTTGCAGACAATTGATCAAAGAGATCTTTCCAATTCAACATAACAGGAAATTTTTTTATAATGTTCATTGCAAGATCAACATTTACAGCACTAGTGTACACCTAAAAAATTATTCTAATTTTTTTCACAAGCCTCTGTGCACACGATCTGAGTTTCACTAACTAGTATGCGTGGGGATAGGTAGTATGATGGTTAGCACGACCGTCTCATGTTCCAGAGGTACCTGGTTCGAGTTGGCCTAAGCCACCCCTACAATTTTCGGTCAGAAACGGGCCCTGTGATGTTCCGTGCTCATGACGACTGTGGCATGTAAAAGAACTTAGGAATTTCCGATGGGATTACCTAGCAAAATTGTCCCTATCTCTTTTTATCGCCATGGCTATGGCTGTGAACGGGTCAAAAGCAAAAGAAGCTAACTGGTATGCAATGATTAGTTTCCATGCAATGCTTCGCCACTGCATATTTATTATTATCCAGGGAGATTGTTTTAGCAGATCTACTTTGTGGAGACCCATTGCCCTGCCATATTGACCAACATAGAATTTGTCAACCAGACCAATAAGAACCCTTGGAACTCTAGCTTTTTGAAAAATCTGCACAGCCTGAAAAACACCAGGTAAAAAAGGCAAACAGGTCCAGTCCTATGGTGAAGGTAGTGGTAGGGGAAGAGGAGAAAAGAGGTAGTCATAGAGCCAAGAGTGGCTTGGCGTGGGAGGTTCCTGTTCACGGATTCAGTTTCTTTGCGAATGGTATTGGTAACCAGTTTATCTGGGTACCCATTAAGGTTTTACTTAATTTTTATATGACTGTAGTCAATCAGCCGGTTCTCACCATAAGTGCAATGTTGCAGGGTCCTTCTGGTCTCACTGGCCAGATACCTTTGAGGACAGAGGGAGGGGGGATGGGCTGAGGTAAACGGTAAATACTGAAATGTCTAGTGTTAACTTTTTGCAAGAAGAGGTCCCTACCAACAACAATGTCCAAAAATGGCAGACTGCAATTCTCCAACTCATGCTCAGTTGTGAATTGCAATGACCGATGAAAGCCATTCTTCTCTTGGCATCCCAAATGACGGAACTGTTCAGGGCTTGGGTGCATCCTGCACTCTGGGAGTTCTTGTGCCGATCTGCCATTAATTCGATGAAGAAATTCAAATTCTTCTGCGGATAGCAGATGTTGTTATACCATTAAGAGTGGAGAGTGCTGGGCTGTCTATGTTGAAATGTGGCAATGCAATGGGTCTTCGCAAAATGGTTTGTACTAAAGCCATCTCCCAGGATAATGATTATGCTGTGGTGAAGCATTGCACGGAAACTAATCATTGCATACTAGTTAGCGAAACTCTGATCGTGTGTGAACACACAGCCGTGAGAAAAAATTAGAATGGCTGTTGAGGCGTACACTATTGCAGTAAATGTTGATCATGTCATGAATATTATTTTTTAAAATTCCTGTTAAGTTGAATAGGGAAGATCAATTTGATCAATTGCCGGCAAATCGAATTTGATGTGCTCTTTTGATGTCAGCTTGAAATTTCATGACGTCCATTTTAAAGATGTTGGCTCCCTGGTGTAGTACGTTTTTTTTATCAGTTTTTTTTACTTTATCTTGTTTGTAAGTATGAGTACCAGCAGGTTTGAATGTACAGTTGCTTCATTTACGCATTGTTGTGTCACGTCTAGCAGTTGCTCACTGCGGCTGTCGCCAAACCCGGGACCTAGAATCATGCTCCGCTAACCCCTTAACTAAGACGCCATTGCCTCTCAGCGAGCCAGAGCGCTCCTTAGTTGTTTTTTTGTAGTGTATAGGTGACCAAGACACAAAATGCTCGTGTTGAAAATTTATGCAACGTGTTTATGTCCTTTGCTTGTGAGTTGTCTGGCCCTGTCAGTTGACTACTTGTGTCATTTACCGTATTTGCTCATATCATTTTAGAATGTAACTAAAGAAAGCTACTGGTATAGACATCAAACTGCAGTGGTAGTGGACTGGTGTAGACAGATGACTGCCAGCAACACCCATTCTTTCAAATTTACAGTTTTATTCTTATCAAACAGACAGTGGAATTATAAACGTTACATTAGAATAAATTCTTTAGGAATAATAATAGCATAAATAAATTTTTATGTCAATTCCACTTTTGCTATATATAAGTTCATGGTACGGCTGAACCTTGCCAGTAACAAATCGGGCACTATTGTGATCTTCAACATCCCATTTCAACCAGTGTTTTATAACTTGCATGTTCTTGACTGACTGACAAACTGCACTGATAGGAAGGAGAAAGAAAGGTTCACGTATTGGCATAAAGATAGGGACTTCTGTCGATCCATCATTCCTACAACACAACTTGTATATTGTGTCATTATTGTAGGTGCCATTTGGCAATGTTCCACTGAATGAATTTTTGTTCCGTGTATCCTCGTCATTAATGAATATTTCTGCACATTCATGCTTACATGTTTCTGCTTGAAACATGCAATACGATCCAGCACTCCAATCAAAGGTTTGAGTTTCAATACTAACTTCTGATGTTTTAGTACAGAATTTTATTTCGATGTCGTCATCTACGAAAGCATCTAAAATGTTCAACAACCCAGGGGAAGGAATATTTACAGGATAATTGTTTTCCATGTCATGAAATCGGACTCCTTTTTCCCAGTTATCTGGACAGCCCGATTTTGGTTTAAGCATGGAATACAATCCTTTTGGCCAGTTAATTGGCATATAACGCACAGAGTAGTTGCCCAGTTTCCCATATGTTTCAAAGTACATTTGCATTGCAAGGTAAAGATTATTTTTAATTTGTCTTATTGCTGCGTTAGAGAGTTTAGTGCATTTAGTATCGTTCTTGTCTAAATTATCACTGACTACAAAATAGGGAATTTCAATAAGTTTTGTGAAAACTGGGTATGGAAAAACTTTTGATTTAAACGGCATATTTGGATCAAGAGTTACGTTACTGTTTGTTAAAAGAACATCAGAAATTTTCTTAACCCTAGAAGCAGTATGCATGCTGGACACAGCGAAATAAGTTTTGTCGTTTTCCACAAGAACGGTTCCGATTCCGATATCTGTTTTTTGAACTACATTCATGAAATATTCTTTTGAGAACCAATGTCTCTGAACATGCTTGCTTCCTAAACTTGCTCCTACCACAACGTGTGTACCCCATTCCTCAAAGAAACGATAGAATACATCCACATCTTTGGGAACGTTCAATTCTTTCAGTGTGCAAACAGCACTAAGGAATTCTGAGGTTAGAAATATTTTTGTTCTAAATTTGTAAGTGACTTCGTAGTCGATTCTCCATTCCTTACTTGATACCAACACCGATTGTTTTTCTTCAGTCATACAGCGTAATTCTTCTCTGCTTTCACTTCCACTTCCAGCAAATTTCTCAACTACATCCTGAATAAATTGTTTGTCACTACGATAAACATACCATGACTGCCAACAATAGTCTCTGAATTTCATTGTATCATCTATAAAGGTTGCTTCGTTTATGATGTATGTTGTTTGCACAGGCATGCAAATTCCTTGAAGAGGACATATATTTGATCGCTTTATTGTAGGCGTTACCTAAAATAGAAAAAAGTAATTGAAATAAAGAAACTATTGTTATCGTGCATGAAACCAACAAAATGCTATTCATTATAACTGAGAGTTGATAATTTTTCCTCTAATTAGTGGAGAGGATCCAGCGTAGCATAGCCAATAACGGACACAGATTCTCAAAATGTTGGTTGGTTGCTTGCATTTTTGTAGTTTGGGTGGAGCTTAAACCGATGGACAGATTGCTATGAAATTTGCCACATTGCTAATGGAGGCTACCCTGAATCAACCTGGAACACTCCAGTCAACCCTTTTAAATGAAAGCGCAACTGGAATCACAATCAAAATTGTTACAAAGACGGTTAGAAAAATATTTTTGTGTGTTAGTTTAACGTCACACACACACTTCCTACACCAGCATCACATAACTTCTAACCACAGGTTTAAAAACGTAATGACAACAGCCCCAAATTCACTAAATCCTAATTACGCATTTGCAAAATTGGAAAATTACCAAGAGTTAAGTTGTTAAACCTAACTTCAAACCAAACACATCATTTCTTCTAATCACGACCCGGAAGAAATTGTTCACATATAACATGAAAAACAAAACCAAGAAAACAATAAGTGGCTCAGAAAACTGCTAACTAACCCAAAACCAGTACAAATCTAACTTAACTGGCATCTGTCTTGGGCGAAATGATTTTCGCAACGGAACACCACAGGACTGCACCACATGCCCAGGCAACGAGGTTGGTACATTTGGCAATGATGGTAACTCGACAGCCAGGGCAAAGCACTCCGACAATATAAATCATGCTGAGACACACGTAACTCTGGGGAGAGATTTTCGTCATGGATTTAGACGGTGACTTCAAAGGCAAATGCTGATTACAAGCAGGTGTATCTTCTTGATTTTCACTTGCTAATTGTTTGCACAGTTTATCAGCTTGCAAACGCTCCAAATCTGGCAAAATCGCTTGATCCAAATCTGAAGATACATCCGGTTTCGACGTGTCCTTTGGCAAAACACATGAACTCAACATACCAGCATGTTTAAGAACAGTTTTATCACCCAGAAAAACTCGAAAAAATTCATTAGAATCCTTCCACAAAATCACACCTTCTTACCATCTGGATTGGCAACCGGGTCTCGTGTCGCGGCTGTACACAGTATCTCCAGTCTCGAAGGTTAGTTGCGTCATATTATTTCGAGTCAATTTCAATATGCTCTTATTCGACTTTTGAAAGGTATCGGCTGTAGATGGAACTATCATACTTAAACGTGTGCGAAAATTTTGGTTGAGCTTCAGAAATGCCAGTGACACTCTACTTCTAGAATGCGGAGTATTTCGTGAAATTTTCAAATAGTTATTCACTGCCTGCTCTCCTGTCAAACCTTGTTTCACAGTTGCTTTTGATGATCATTTCGTAGATTTTACACCAAACTCAGCCAACCCGTTTTCGTGCTAATGACCTAGCTGTCGAAACGTCATTAAGCTTCAACCCCAACCCGTTTTCCTGAGGACGGTAAGGAACGATGGTAGAATTCCGTATGCCATTTCTTTGCAAAAGCTTTTGAATTCGGAACCACAGAATTGGGCGCAGTTGAAACTGACAATATGGCGTCCTAGCCCGAATAAGCAAATAACACTAGCAAATATATCTGCAAACCACTAGTGCTCGTGGTTTTGCGTATGATTTTGATGAATGTGTAATTCGTATAAGCATCAATCACAATGAAAAACATACGATTCTTTCAATTCCTGCACAATCAACGTGCAGCCTGTGGAAAAGCTCTAAAGGATGTTCCCAGGCATGCTTACTACCATGCTTATCACCATTCTTGTTAACTGGCACGAACTACAAGTCTTAGCAATGTTATCAATATCCTTGTCTATGCTTGGCTACCATACGTGAGAGCTAGCAAGAGCTGTTATTCGCACAATCTCAGTATGCCCGAAATGCAACTCATTAAGAACCTGTTTTCTTAGAACCTCCGGAACAACATGTCGTCCACCCCAAAACAAAGCGTTTTGATAAAAAGAAAGCTGTAGTTTCCTTGACAAAAACGGTTTCAAGGCATCATTATCCATGTTATCAGGCCAGCCATCACGCATGTAACGCATGACTGTAGCCAAAACTGGATCCAGCCATGTGCAATTTTCCAGCTGTTCTGGTAAAATGAGTAACGTATTTACGTTTCCAAGTTCATGACTCTCCAACCCAGAACCTGAATGGAAGGAGGGGTGTATGGTGTTGGCATCCTAGACAAATAGTCTGCCGTAAAATTAAGCATGCCCGTGATATGTTGCAATTCAAAAGTGTAGTTATTTAAATACAGCATCCACCTTTGAATTCTGGTGGCATTAAACAATTAAACAATTTCAAGTTAAATTCTCACTAGAATTCCCTGTTAAACCCAATTTAAATCAACTTTACTTTTTGTAAATTTAGCCACTTCCTAAAACTCTTACAAATTATTTATCTCAAATCGCAAAAATACAGTTAACCTTGTTAATTGCTTAGTGCAAATCGTTGTGCAATTGCTCAGAAAAAAAATGCAAACAGATAATGGTCACACAGATTTCGTGTAATTATTTTAAATTGCATAATATTTGCTACAATTTACCTCTACTTAATAATTGGCACAATTATGTAAGTTTTTGCTACTGTAATTTGCTTTATACACTTTTTACCCCTTTTAAGTTTGCTACCAACACTTTTTTTTAACCGACTAGGTTACTCTTAATTACATCAGATTTATTTTATATTGTTATATTTATACTACTCTGTCTTGGCAGATGCCATTAACCCTCCATAGTGGCAACGCATACGTCGTATTCGTTTTAAACCACAGTTTTCTACAAAAAACTTGAATAACGTAGATTCGCACCAAGGTAAACCATGAAATGCATTAAAAGTGGCTTGGATTTTACTCCAAACCTGAAAATACTATATTTAAACTGTTCCACTAAATTCATAAGGCCCAGTTCACGACTAGATGTCATGCGTGAACGAGCGCCCAGTAAACCACACGTTTTACACAAAATCGCAAACTTTTCACCACGTAGGCGACTCATTAGTGTTTACTCAACATTTGTAAACTTATACCACATAAATTGTTTCAACATAACAATTTAAACACTACTTTAGCATGTGGCCTAATTTTTTTTACAAAAGTGTAAAATAATTTTAACGCTACTACTGCTAATTTTTTTATTAAATTTACTTTTTTAAACCTGTAAATTTATACCCATTTCTACACTAATTGTGCAAATAAAAAGCTTTTAACTGTTAAGGTATTTTAAACACCTTCCAATTGACTTTTTAAAACCTGTCAATTTGGTTTACGCATGTACAAAATGTACAATTCACTAGATTTTTTTACTGGTTAAACCTTTAATGTAATTTTCCTATGAATAAAGAAAATTGCTCACTCATTCAGTTTTACCCTCCTACCAGGCTTAACAAATACCGCACACTCCATAAAGTGGTGTTAACACAATAGGAGAAACATTTTAATACTGTTTTTGTTCCAGTAGGAGAGGTCTCTGATAACATCATCAAAACCATTTACCAACGCAATTCAACCCCCAGCTGTTGCGTGAGAGCTTCTGCATTAGTTGAAATTCGACTTGCAATGTCCTTAGCTAAGGGAGTCTGCACGACTTTTACCCGCCCAGGACAATACCAAACAACCTTGTGTTAGTCCGTAGAGCTGCCGCAAAGTCCGTCGTTTCCCGGCTGGTTGAAACCTGGTTTTCCCTGCAACCCACACCGAACAGCATACAAGAATTCTTGCTAAACGTTCCTCATGGTCTAAATTAATAAACCATTTATCATGCTCATCGCCATTACAATGTTGCTAAGTTTAACTAATAGGTACATGTGGGTTCAAGTGGGTTCAACGTGGGTTGAATGATCTGCCGTCACCATGCTTTATTAGTTAGACAGGAAATGCAAGGCACTATACATTAGCACAAGACACTATATATTGTATACTATAACGAGGCCTGGCGGCCAGTAAGTGTAACTACAGGTTGCCTTAGTAATGGAGGCATACCTTAATCAACCTGGAACACTCCACTATGGAAACTGAATTCTCAATCGCGTGTTGCAAGAACGAATAGGCTTAACCTAGAATGCAATAGGCCTAATCTCTCTGCTGTTGTTGCTTATGACAGCTAATATTAGGACTAACAGTACCGAAATCCTTAGAATTATTTAAATGCTGTCTTTACACCCAAGCTAACATTGTCCGACCAGCAATTTTGGTAACTAGAATATTTATTAAATTAGCGTTCGCAGTTGCCGTACATTCCAGAGGTCTGCAACATTTTCAGAGAAGGCGGCATAGGGAGCTGTGGATCTTCTGAATCTTTTGATTATTATGAAGTACACAACGGACAAAAGGGTTATAAAAAAAGGGTTATATGATCGAAGTTTCACTTTGCTTGTTAAAATGTACACGGATAAAAATGTTGATTTGTGATTGAAATATTCAAATGTACAATTGAGAAAATTGCATCTGTTTAAGTGCTGTTGTGCTTAACCATTCAAAACAAAACAAAACAAAATGGCACTGGAGGTAAAGAAATTTTTGCTTGAGCTGAAACGCCAAGGTAAATTGTGGCAAAGGGATATTGATGCGGGAATCACTACTGATCAGGTGTATGATGACCTATTGCTGCTAGCAGAGAAGAAAGGTATTTCCAAGTTAGATTTTGAATTGTACTGTATTGTTGGAAGTAGAATGCTGGAGGAAATTGTTTAGGAGGCGGAAAATGGTGTGAAACAGACAAGAGCTAAAAATGATGCCAAACAATTGGGCGAAGGGAACAATAGCCAAGACGCCTAGAATGGTCTGAATGGGATTGTTGATGCCGGAGTATACAAACATCAACTCCTCCTTCGAGAATAGGAGTTTTGTATGCTTAGGTAGCCAACAGGGACCACGATTGGGCAACAGATGGGGCCAGGAAACGAAGAAGTAGAACAAGATTAAGAGTAACTAGGTTATGTTCTCCTCGGCTGCTGCAAAGAATGCGATGAAGAAGTGCTGGACTCTCTCATCGAATGGTTATGAGGCTGATGTCTTTGACCTACATGAAAAGCTAGTGAGAATTCGGTTGCACTGGTTGCCGCTGGAGACTACGGCGGAAGTGATTATCAGCCACAAATATGAGTGCCACGCCACTGAGGGACTGAGGCAATGCCACACAGGAGTTCACTGCATCACCTTAAGGTTGAAGTAATCGCTCCTCTTTGAAGAGATCCCGGATATTGTGGGCATCAAGGGTGCTCCAGTGCTGCTTGTGATCGCGGACCAAGCCCCCCCCCCTGTTGTTTAAATTGTGGAATTAGGGAGCACATTCGAACATTTTGCCAGAACGTTTACTACTGGTCGTGCCAAGGGGCAATGTCAAGAGATGTCCTGTGTCGGCACCTCCAGCATGGTGCGGGACGTCCTGAGCCTCATGTGGCAGATCAAGCACGAGTAATGAAGAGAGGATGGCAAATAGCACGGACGCGCCAGTTCAGGTGGCTCAGAGTGAAGCCACAGATGCCTCAGATGTGATCCAGCCAAATGTGTGCCAAAGCCAAGAGGAGTGCTCCATTTAGGGTAAAAGCAGGAGATCGAAGAAGCGGCCTCGACTGGCTATCTTTCCCAGTGCGCAAGAGTCGTCAGTGTCTGACCAAGACAAGGCAATACCGCAGGGAGTTGTGGAGGGTGCGGCAAAGTGTGATGTGTTAACGTGTGCCGGCAGCCCAGTGCCAGAAAGTGCGGCGCTTCCTCTATCTCAGTAGATAATTGGTGCAGGGTGCCCTGCAATTCGGGCAGGGCCTACGACCTCGTCCCAACCAGTGGTGTCACCAGAAATGGTCGTGGAGGCCCCTTTGGCAGAGTCCATGGTGGAAGTAGAGACTGACTGGGGTGCAGCACCCAGGAAGCTGGTTGATCTGAAGTTGGTGTCAGACATGTTTGGCATGAGTGATAACGGTTGGAAAGTATAGTTAGAATTGGGTTAAGCGTTAATTCAACATCTGCTCATGGAAAACACAGGGCACTGCCAACAAATTCGAGGATATTTCAGTCTTGTGTAGGGATTTTGACATTTTAGGAAATCAAAAATGTGGGGTGGGGCCCCTGGTCAGAGGCTGCACGACACTTGCAGGGTCACCTGGTTAGGATATTTGGGTGTTCGTCAGAGACATAGTACCCATTTTGTTGTTTCCTCACCCAGCCTGGATCCGTGCATTTTTTTGTCTGGTGGGAGGGGCCGAAGGGAGGGGGGAGGCTAGGGGGTGGATCGCAATTGGTTTTGTCCATGTCACTGGGTGCATAACCGGATTGGTGTGGAATGCATGGTTGGACTCGCTCCCTAGGCTACTAATCCTGGGCGGCAACTTTAATGCACATCACTGGCTCTTGGGTAGCCGGAGGTGTGACAGCACAGGGATGGTGATCGCAGAGTGGTTGGATAGGTAGCAGCTAGAAATTGTAGAGGATGACTCCACGACCTTCGTCAGGAGGCATGGAGAGGTGCTGCAAGAGTCAGTTCTGCATTTTTTTCTATGTACTGAGGGGTTGGGGCATCATTTGGCTTTCCAGGTATCAGGGGACCTATGAGGTAGTGACCACTTCCCCATAGCCCTTTACCAGTGCATGGTAGATTGTCCTACGGTGGGTGGGAGAAAAGCCCGCCCAGTCGTCTCGGCGGGTAATTTCGCCCCTTGGGTTGCCCGTTGGGTTAACAGAGGGGGAGGGAGCAGAAGAGTACCTCCTTGGAGGAAGGGAAAAGTAAATACTACCTGGTGGATGGAGGTGTGCAGGAGAGCGGTTTGTGACCAGATGCGGACTTGGCAGCGCTTCTAGCGTCACTCCTCGTCTGAGAGATGGTTTGAATTTGTAGGTGTCTCCACTGAAACAGGGTTCATGTTGAGGCATGATAAGTAGTCCTTTGGGGCGCGTCTGTGAGAGAAGATCACAGCGAGTCTTTCCATCTGCTGTCTGGGGTCTTGTACGGCTGCAGGACCCACGCAGATTGGTGACATGGGTCCACGACCGTGTAGGGGGTGTTCTGAAAGGGGGTGCCTTGGCTAAGTCCTTCAACTGTAATTTCTCGTCAATTTATGACTCCCGTTAAGGGCCCGCTCCCCCACTCCAGCAATGGTCTTGCTTCCCGGAGCCGGATTACCCCCTCACTCTTTTGAAGCTGAAGGCTGCACTTGAGGTTTGTAGAACTACAGGCAGCTGACGGATTTGAGTGGGGATAGCTTGAAGGAGTTGCTCACTGTGTTTCAGGGGTGCTTTGAGGGAGGGGATGTCCCGGAGTCGTGGCAATTCTCCAACCTTGTGCCTGTCCTGGGCAGAGGAGGCCAAGAACGCAGGTTACGTGTTACAGGCCAATCGTCCTGCTCTCCTGTGCTAGAAAGCTTTACGAGCGTATCTTGGTTGGGAGGCTGAATAGTGTGCTGGAGGATGCGGGAAATTGTACCATGCCGAATCCGGCTTCCGGAAACAGAGGGGTGCACAAGACACCATGTTCTACTTGGAGTCCGGGATCAGGGAAGCGTGGCCAAACTAAAGCAACTGTTGTCGCGTTCCTAGATATCAAGGCCGCGTATAACTTGGTTGACATTGCCTGGTTCAAGCCAGCCCTGCAGTCAATGGGATCAGCAAGACTCTGGGTGAGACTATTCTCTCACTTCTGGGTGCCTGGAAGTGTGCCACGAGAGTTGCAGGGAAGTTGTCTGAGCCCAACTCTCTTTGCGGTGGCGATCAACACCATCCTCCGTGTACTGAGCCTGCATAGCTGAATCGTGGCATATGCAGTTTAGGTTGTTGGCACTGATGTGGGCCATCTTCTGGCATCGCTCGAGGGAATTATCGCTAGGGATAATTCCCTCGAGTGAGCCAGAAGATGGAGCTGATGAAAACGGAGCTGATGATTTTCTGCAGAGGGCACAGACTGGACGGCACTATTAGGGTAGGGGGTACGGTTGTGAGGGCTTCACCCACTGTTCGGTACCTCGGTTATAGGTTGGACCTCCAGCTGTCCTGGCTATTAAATGCGGGTGGGGTAAGGGAAAGAATTGTGGCTCGGCATTGGGTCCTGAAGGCGCTGGCGTCCAATAAGTTGGTGGCAAACACGGCATTTCATAATGTCACTTTACCGGATGTACATTCAGTCTTGTGCAGATTTCCACCTACCCTTTCTCTTGGCCTCGAAATGGGCCATGCAGAGGGTGCAGGTTGTCCTAAGCACCTGCCTATGGATGACGACAGGCTGCCTACCATCGACGCCGGTACCAGCATTGCACATAGAGGCAAGGGAGGTGCTGCTTCGACTCAGGCCCAGACAGGTGTTGGCAGCCCTGTGTCTCAGGGCGATTGCCAAGGGTGGCGGATCCGGTGGCAAGACGCCTGGTCTACTACACCTCATTGAGTCCATGAATCTACAGGGAACTTGGGGCTCTTGGGATGGGTACCACTCTGCTGCTGCAGCGTGTTCTGGGTGTCTTCCCAGCCCTAGGCTGGTAGGTGGTGGGCACCCCTGGTGCTGGTGTGATGAGGTACTGCTGCTCTTGGTCTGTTCTGAGATCGTAGGGATGGTTGATGACTGAGTTGACATGTACTGCGACATGTCGTTTTTCGGCAGAGTTTAGGCGGTGGAAGCAGGCGTTTGTGTCCTAGAGCTTCGTCAGGAATATAGCTACTTCCTAGGGTGCCTTCCTTCAGCCTTCATCGGGGAACTGGTGGCTCTGGTGATAGCACTGGGTGTCGGTTGGACCTGCAATTCAGACAATTTCGGGTCCGCTCGGAGTCTGCAGCTAGCATAGGCTTTTTGCAATCGGCTTTCCGGGGGCATGATGTCTGTCACCCGCTTGTGGTTGAAATCGGTTTGAAGCTCATGAGCCCTATACAGCGGAGAATCAGAGTATAGGTACGGTGAGTGGCGGGACACATTGGTTGCTACGGGAACGAGCTAGGGAATGGATTGGCAAGGAATTTGACGAAAGGATTAATGTTGCGGCATTTCCGGTCACACCCCGGGACTTACAGCCAGTCCTAAAGTGGATGACTGCCAGGGACCGGGTCCTCTACGGTATCCACCGGGAGAATTCCTGGCCGTGCGGCCTATACGTTTTGCCTAGAAGGGAAATTGCTCTGCTGTCTAGGCTCAGGAAGGAGCATGTCCTGCTACGGGCCCATGAGTTCCATCTGGGCATGGGCTCTACCCCAATCTGCAGCACGGAAGGTGACCCCGTCATACATTTTGTTTCGTGTGTCATCTCTGGGCAGCCTACCGGGGCCATGTTTTGGGGGACTGGAATGCGGGCCTGAAGGATATTCTTGGCACCTTCTCGCATGAGGTAGGAGTAGTTTCTACTATGCGGCAGGTTGTGAAGTTTTGCAGGGAGACAGGGAGGTTTTGATAGGCTTGGTTAGGGTGGGTTGCAAAGTGAGTCAGATTGGGTAGGTGGAAGTGAGCGCATGACGCAAGTAAAATTAGTGTAGCATGTGGGCAGTATGAACTCTGTCAGACGTTAGCAAGACCTAGCTCGTTGGTCAGGGGGTGTACTCTGTTGTTGTAAATTTCTTGTATAGGTTAAGCATAGGTTAAGATTTATAATGGAGAGTATAGCGTGCGGGCACGCAGTCTCCGGTAAGAGAAATAAAAAATAAAAATAAATAGGAAAGCTACTCTGCAATAATTATAAACAATGTAAGCATTATTGACGGTGGCACTCTCTTTGCCACCTTAACCACCGCAGCTAACTTGGCATATTTTACGACATCGATGGTGCAAAGAGAACGAAAGATAGCAAAAGATAACGAAACAGAAAATAAATATGGGAGCAAACGAAAGCATCATAAATTGATATGCAGTTAAGCTTAGGCCTAACTTAAATAAAAACAAGATAAGAGACTAACTCTTAAAGTGTATGGTTATAAAAGTGAGATACATTTTGGGTTATAAAAGGATTTTTTGCATTAAAATTGCACTTTTATAGTATCTACCCTAAAACAAAACTTGTTAAGGATTCCAGCCCAGCTTTTCAGCCATGTGAAGTCGTGATTTCAAACGCCAAGCTCATTTGCCAAGCTTATCCCATAGAGTAATAGTTAGAAGGTTTAATGAAATATATGAAAATTGGATGCAATTTTCGATTATTTCAATTAACGTTTGAAGTCTTAGTCTGTGGGATTATCTTGGCAAAAAAGCTTGGCATTTGATATGATGGCTTCACACTGCCGAAAAGCTTGGTGGGAAACCTTAACAAGTTTTGTTTTGGGGTAGATATCAGAATTTTTTGATCCAAATTGATTAAATCCATTTTTTTCTTAGCAATTATGAGTTTTCGTAACAACAAGCTAGTTTTCTGACCAATTTTTTTTTGGGTGTCGTACCATTCTGAGGACAGCAGTCACCTTTTTTCACAAGCTTCGTATTTCTTTTTTGTAATGCAGTATCCCCTTGCAAACGCACGGATTTATTTATTGTTATTTTTACTGGCATTTGCTGTGTAGCATTATTTGCTAATTGGCATTGTTTTAATGTTTTGTATTGTTATGAAACGGGACATATTGAAAATTGTAGTGCGGCACCTTTTCAGGCAAACCTAATACACTGGGAAAGGGGGTGGGAATATTTGTGAAGTGGACTAAGCCTTATTTCGTGACACCTATTCGTTACCCAATTAAGGAAATTGAGGCATGCTCAGTCAAGGTTTGGATGGGGGACCAGTGGGTGAACGTAGTTTTTGTGCATGTGACTGGTGTTCCGACGTGGGCACAATGGATGACCTCGTTTCAGCAATTTCTGCCACCATGCGTCCTTGGTGGAGATTTTAATGCGCACCATTTTGACTAGGGCTCTATTAGAATCGACACCAAGGGACGCAGACTGTCCAGTGCTGTCTCTGCACTAGGGTTAACTGTGGTCCAAGATGGGACGCAGACTTTCGTGTGTTGGCAGAATGGACGAGTACAAGAATCGGTCCTGTACCTATTCTTGTGCTCAGAGAGTTTCGCACATCGATATAATTTCTTAGTGTCAGACGACCAGAAGTCTTGCCCTGTAAGAGCTCCTCTGGGGTGCAGTACCACTGTCCATCCGGATTGGCGGACCAATGTTTGCACGGTTGCAGTGTGGGACAGGCGTCTAGCCTATTGCCGGTGGCAGCATAACCTGTATGAAGAACACTGGGTGGTGTATCGTGGTACTGCAGTAGAAACGTCGTTTCTCATCAGGAAAGAGAAGGACAGTTATGGAAACCGACTACGCAAACGGGTCAGACGAACAGGGTCAGTCACCGTTGCGTGGAAGATTCTTCGTGGCCAGAGTGTGAAGGCATCACTGCAGTAGTGTGTGATTTTTAGGTTACAGGTAAACAGCCACGAGTTTTACACGATGAATTAGTGGCAGATGCTTACAACAAACGATTCACGAGTGTGTATGAATTACCTTGCGGTGGTCAACCATCGCAAGGCAATCACACCTTGTGTGTGATTGATCTACAATGCGCCAAAGGGGAATTCACGGAAGCACTGTCGAAATGTAGAGATAGCAGCGCAGTGGATGGAATCTCGTGCAAGGACCTGAAAGCAGCTTCGCATGCTGTAATCAGTATTTTTCAATAGATTCTGGAGGGTGGTATGGTTCCCCAATCGTAGCTGGATGCGATCTTGGACCCTGTGCATAAGCCAGGAAGCGACAGGTCAAGTCTGCTTAATTACAGACCTGTAGGACTGATCTTGTGTGCGGAAAATATACGAGCTGATGTTAGTGAAACAACTAGAATGGCACTTAGAATATATCAGCTGGTTTTCGCCGATACAATTTGGGGACAGGTCAGGTCGAAGTGTGTACGATTCAGTACTGTGTCTTCTGACAGGTATCCATTGGTACACGGTAATATAGCAGTGGCTGTCTTCCTTGATATTAAAGCCGCCTATGAAACGGTCTGGATTGACTGGGTCAAGGCAGCCCTTGAAGGCATGGGAGGTGGTTGTGACTTAACGAGTGCAATACTAGCGTTGTTGGGGGAACGGCGGTTTGTTATGCGAATGAATGGCTTCTGGTCACCTGAGGTACTTTATGACAGTGGGCTCCCACAGGGCTCCTGCTTGAGCCAATTGCTATTTGAAGCAGCAATTAATGATATGTTGGAGGAGCTTAGTCTGTCTGCAAACATCGTCTGTTATGCAGACGATATCACAATGTGGTTTGTTGGGAGGGAACTGTCAGTGGTTGTGGCACATGTTCAAGCGGCCTTGACACCGCTGTTACACGTTTAGCAGACAGGGGCTTGCACCTTGCTCCTGCTAAGACAGAACTTTTAGCGTTAAGACGGTCTGTAGCCAGGAATCAAACCCCTGCCTCAGTGGTAGGTAATGGTGTTGTGGTATATCAGCAAACCAGTTCGTGATGACGGTCAGTGTTGGTGGGGGTTTTATTGAACCTAAGGTCAGCACGGCTATAATAAGAATCTCTAGATACAGTTATTCACGTTAATAGAAGTCACTTCGATAGAACCTAATCCCACTTTCCATTCGCTATGAGATACAAGATGGCGGCATGCCCAAAAGTACGATCATAATTCCTACGCTTATGAACATTCGTGTACTTATCTGTGTCCATTCCCGACGGTCCCCGTCCTCTTCAGGCAATCGGTGAGTTGTCATGATCAAGTCTTCAGCCGTCTGTAATTTACCTAATGGGTAAAACAATTCCTAACATTGGCCGAAACAAGGCGGAATGTCGTACGGACAAACTAAGGCACGACCCTGCCGTCTCGATCGCGGTAAGAAGAAGAAGGGGGCCGAAGGATTAACATGGCATCAACAGACAAAAGCTACAACAAGGGTAATCGTGTGACAACAATAGTGCCGGGCCTATGACAATACAATTTGCGGCCCCGATGAATACACAGTTAAATAAAAGCTGACAGAGAAACAGGAGTAATGGTATAAAAATACTTCCTGTGCTGAGATTACGTCTCACACAGTTCCCTCTCGTTTTTTCCGTTGGCTCCAATTTCTCTCTTACGACTTATCGTACATCCAAAAGGGTACAAGGCTTACACAGTGGCAGCAGAGTGGGTCTCTGATCAACGGACTCATATCAGGAAAAGGCAGGATGTACAGAACAATATTGCACAACAAGTGCGAGGACACAGCAAATAAAGGGCTTTAACACTGGTAACAATAGTAATCTTGTCTAAAACAAAATCTTAAGGTAAAAATGTTAGTGCCACAGAATCATTATGGCAGGTTAGTTCCTTCAACGAAAAGGGCAGTGTTAATGCAAGTTATTATGCTTGCTGAAGCATAAGGGTGGTTTGGTAGGGGTAGGAACATTTCAAGGTATTCGTAAAAGGAAACACCAACATAACCATACAAAGCATCTTTATGGGGTACGGGATTAGCAGGGCTAATCCGTAGAATCTTCTGGATTGGAGTTGATGATAATAGTGGGCCTTGGCCTAGGGGTATTATCACCGGGTGGTAAGCCTGCAATCCGCCTTGAAAATCTTTAGGTCGGTCCGGCTGTGTCAGTCGGGGCACTCCCAGGGAGCCGTCCCGGTATGGTACTGGAAATGGGAGTAGAGAGGTTAGGACCAACGGGAATAAGTGCGCTTAGTCCTTGGGGAGCACAGGCACCAGGGCCCTCTTGCCCGATGGCTCGGCCTGCTTGTCCTACTGCAGGGTCTGCCGGTGGAGGTCCGTTTGAGGGAAAACCAGCATTGTTCCCCATTGCTTCGTCCTTGTCGCTGGAATCTTCGGAGGTGGCACCGTGCTCGGTCTCACTTCGGGGAGTTGCTCCATGCTCCACCTGGTATCACAGGAAGGGGGACTGGTGCCGAAAAGGATCGATCCGTTGAATTCCTCGTAGAAGTCGACGTTAGTACCCAGGACCATCGCTCCCGTGCTGGGGCCATAAAGTTTATAGCCTCGCCTCCTATAATCGTAGCCAAGGTTAATATGTGGGGTAGCCGTAGCATCATAAGTCCCCCGTCTCATTTTGTCGACGTGCAAGTAGCCGAGGCAGCCAAATCTTTTCTGTGTTTGGATATGAGGCACATCCTGTCCACCTCTTCAGTGGCGTTTCACCTTGTGAGAGAGCTGAGAGGGAGAAGCTATTGCGAGCATTTACGACCGCCTAAGCCGCATGGGCCCAGAAAGGCACTGGGAGGTTTGCATAATCGAGAATGGAACGAGTCATGGTTTTAATACAACCATGAGCCCATTCCGCCAGTCCATTCAGGCGTGGGTTCATCACTATCATGGTGAGGTGGATTATGCCCTTTTCCCAGAAAAATCATTAAACTCCCTGCTTACGCCCCACAGTTTGGTAGCATTGTCGCGGCTTATGTCCCACACTAACACCCCAAGTACAGTGGGACAGAGAACGCAGTAGTAACGAATGATTCTGCAACACAGTCATCCATACCCCTACTCGTATTTCACATCCCCAACGTGCACAGGAGCTCAGCAGCCCGGACGTGAAGTGGCAGTTCACAGGACTCAACCCATTGAGCCAACAGATGTCGTCACCAAGCAGCCCATAGCCACTCGGTGGCAATCATTCACTACCACCTGGAGTGTCCGAATGTGTCTCGGTACACGGCACAGAAATGGGAGGTGGTAGTCCAGGACCGCCCGAATGAAACTCCTGTAAACAGCCAGCAGGGGACCCCTTATTTACACCTCCAATTCTAGAGAGCTTTTTAGGAACAGAGAACTGGGATCGAATCCATTCACGCAAAAGCGCAGTGTGCAGGTCCCATTCCAGCTACACATCTAGAAGTACACCGAGGTACTTAACAGATGACACCTGCGTCACAACCGCGTCACCCACTCAGATCTCCAGTGGGGCTGCACGCCTGACACGCGACCTCCTGAAGACCACTAACTCCATCTTAGCTGGTGCCAGCAGCAGCCTTCTGTTGCTAAGAAGAGACGAGACCCTTGCAACCGTGTCCTCTGCACTCCGACAGCAAGAGTCCGGATCTGACCCGCATACCACAGAGCCACATCACCTTCATAGCAGACGATATTATTTGTAGCCCCAATCTGAATCAGAATATCATTGATCGCAACCACAAACAGTAGATGACTTGGGCAAATCACCTGAGGGAGCCCTCGACCAGAACTTGCAGTGGCAGACCAGAAGCCGTTCACCCTAGTAGCATACTTGCAGACTCTAAGAAGAGCACAAATTGCACTAACCAATCCCCGGCCCACACCCGTGTTGATTAGGCTGCACCGAACCCACTCCACTGCAACCGTATCATAAGAAGCCTTTATGTCTAAAAACACCACCACCACAGTGAGGCCCTGAATCCACGATTCATAGATACCCGACAACAGATACATCACTGCATCCTGGGCATTATGCCCAGCCCGGAACCCGAACTGAACAGGCACCAGACAGTTGCAATATTCCAAATGGCACTGTAGCCTTTCGACCAGCATCTGCTCGTACACCTTTCTCAAATTGAACAACAGGGAAATGGGCCAAGTTGGGGAAAGTTGGGGAATGGGGAAAGTTGGCCACCTGAGACCTCACCGACCCTGGTTTGTGTCCAGGAACAATAATGGTAAACAACCATGCATCTGGCACTGGTCCCCTGCCAAAGATGGCTTGGACGAGGGTAACACCCTCTCTGACCGCAGATGTTCCAAGACCACGCACCGCCTAGTACAAGATGCCGTCAATACCCGGGGCGCTGCTGTCCTAACACCTGGCCAGGGCAGTCAAAAATTCTGGCCGTTCTCATGGCAGATCAACAAGAGAACCATCAACAACACCCCAATTGGTGCCGGGGGTGGTAAACCAACCAGAAGGGCATAAACACTGGCAAACCGGTCGCAAAAGGCATCAGCCATCGCCTCTCCTCTCAGAATCACCTTGGACTGACTCTGCAGATCGTACACCCATGCGTAGGAGACACGCTAAAATTTTGATTGATAACCCGCCAGGCACTAGTGAGAGACGCAGCAGAGCACACTTCACCATAGACTCTGTCGGAATACTGCTCACGCTCCTTGCGATTGAGATAAACCGACTCCCTGGACGTTCCCAGATACATATACCAGGTCTCTTCTCTCGGGTGACACTTCTAGTATCGATAAGCCGGTCTCCTGTCTCGAACTGCTCGTGAACACAACAGAGTCCACCAAACAGGCTGGGTCTTCGAAACATATACCCGCCCTTGCACCAATGGGGCAGTCATACTATTTGTTGATACCCATTCATCGAAAATACCATTCGACACCATGGGCCAAGGCCTGCTTTGCAAACAAGTGATGTCACGGCTCCCAAGAGGTTGCAGAACCACTGGAAAGTGGTCACTGCCTTTTGGTCATCAGACACGCAAAAGCAGAAATGCCTCTCAACACCCGGTGAACAAATAAAAAAATCTAAGACAGTCTCCTTGACTGTGTCTTGCTGCTACCGTGAAAACGTTGGTGTCCCATCCTGAATAACATGAAGGTTACACCGAACAATTACATGACTCAGTCTCCGCCCACGAGTATCTACCCATATAGACCCCCAATCATAATGGTGGGCATTGAAGTCCCCACATACTATGAGTGGGAGGGTAAACTAATTGAACCAGGACTCCAACTTATCAACCGATCGAGAACACCTAGCAAGGACAGCCACAACAGTTACCCACTGCCCCAGCATAAACAGTTTGACTGCACAAGCATCCAGACCTACGTACTCGACCACCATAGGGCACAAGACATGCGGGACAGCCCATTTAATGAGCATCCCTACATTTCCTCCACTAGGGACAAAATCAGACTGAAGGGCAGCAACCCTATCAAAAGTTTGCCAGTTGGTTTCTTGAATGCCTAAAATGTGTACAGGCTGCAACAATTCCTCAACTTCCTGCCCTTTGTTTACAATGCCCCTGGCATTCCAGGAAGCAATGGAATAAGTTCTAGGTCCGAAAGAAATAACACCCGCCCCACATCTCACCTAACTGGGTTCCACTCTAACCTACCCATCCTCCTTCAGCCACTCGTTCCTCATCCATTTGCGGAGTTGCAGCAGTAGTAATTTTACAAACACTACTAACCCCAGCATCAACATCAACTTCAACTTCATCACTACGACATCATTAACATCAACATCAACTTCATCACTACCAATATTCATAGTTCTTGGTCCACTATGCAGAACTATACTAGACACTTCCTCTTCAAAAGCACTACCACAATAATCATGATCGTCTGCTTGCGTAATTCGATTCATTTCACTTTCCTTTACTACTTCTGCTCATTCATCTATTGCCCCCTGACCTGTTTCCCAACATACAATATCACTTCCTGATGACACTTGAAAATGCTGATCATCACTTACCATATGCATGGGAGCCAATTCACCTCGCAAAAGGGATAAATCATTACCTGGTTCACCAGCTTTTGTACGAGATCGGTTTCCTCGTTTTTTTCTCTTAGCAGGTGACGAAACACCACTCCATACACCACCTAAACTATGAGAAGCACAAGAACTTCTTGGCTGCAAAATTACTGTTGAGTTACACATACTTGGGGCTTGCCCATCTGGAGGGTGGGGCTCTGTTGACAAGGCGCACAGCCCCGGGACCACTGTTGCGCTACTGCTGGAACATTCCTCTCTACTCCGAGCCTCACTAGGTGTTGGCCCAAAAGCAGAAGAAGGCCCTGATATGTTATTACCACAACTTTCCATTTGCCAGCATTGAATCTCCCGCTCTGGAATAGCACACACTTTGGCACTCTCCACTTCTCTTCCTACTTCTGCTTGAGCCACGCGCAGGTGGGTGCAAAGATGACATGGATCACATTACATGGAGTAGGACATGCAGTACACGCTCGCGCAAATGAGCCGAAAATGTCCGCACATCCGGCACCTCAGGCTCTGCAGAGCGCGATTTGCCACGACCACCAGCGCTGGCACACCCTTTACAAAGCAAACATCTGGGACGTTCTCTATTGTCTTGAATGGTTTTAATTTAAACGTGATCAGACGCACTGCAGTATCACACATTTCAGTCCCCCTAATCACCAGGCGTTCAAAGGAGTGAGACTCGAGGGTGCGAAAGTCACATATTGCCCCAGCCACATCCACAGGGGTGAAGCTGTGTGGCAACCAGTGGACCCTCGCATGTACTGGCTGGTTGTGTAAATCGTACACTTCCACCGGATGCCCATTAATTGTCAACTTAGCCCTAAATAACTTCTTCTTTGCAGCTGGTGTCGCCAAGACAACTTCATATGCATTGCCGGATTGCAACCCTCCCCCCCCCCTACTGCATCAATCTCTCCCTTCCCTCAATAAATAAATATATTTAGGTTAGTGAGTAAGGTCGCCCCTTGTCCCCACACAATAAATTCAACGACTTAGTCATATCGGCGGAAAGCAATCCCCCGCCATATAAATTTCTCAGGGCCATTATTTTGCGGGTGCGGTTTCGATTACCATGCCCTGTTGCGTTTGGTCCTTCTCTGTCTTTCGAGTTCAACTCAGATGCTCCCTCTTCACGAACAGAAGTAGAAAACATCTTTTTCACCACTTGTATAACTTCATTACGTCCATCTTCTTTGTTTACTTCATTCGCTGCTTCACTTCGAGGAGACCCACGGGACACTACTTAATCGTCCGCCATCTTGTGACCGTATTTCTTGAGTCGACTGGTATTTCTTGAGTCGACCGAATACCATACTTGTTAACAGATTCCTTCGAAATTCCTCGTTTCACTGCTTCCACCATAACAACATCAAACACCACATTATCCACCAAACTAATATTGATGTCTGCAGACGTCAACACTTTTGCAATGTACAAGTCTCTTAGTAAGGCATCAACATCGTCCGCCATTAGGACTTTAATGCAAAACAAGCAACAATGTGTCGTGCAATAATGAACTGTAACAAAGGACAAAATTATCAGTCCCTTACGTTTCCGTGGATTCATAAGAATAAAAGGCCACACGTTACAGTTATGCAACAAAATGAATACAAGATGGTGAGACCTTTCGTATATTGCATATGTCTATTAACTGTAAGCAATGCAAGCATATCGAAGCCCCAATGCGTCCGAAATCTTTGCAACTTGTGGAAAATGTATGGGAAAGGTGTACAGATAAAAAAAAGAAGAGGATGCGCTGATTGAGTGAGCGAAGCAAACAAAACTCTGCGTTAGTTAACGAGTGTGCGCAAAAATGGGATTGAAGAAACTTGTGTATGTGAAGCATGGAGAGACAATAAACCAAATCGTGTCATTTTGCCTGTTGTAACGGCTTATTGGATAATGGAAAATAGAAAAATTATCTAGCTGAAAATTTGTAGACAGAAAACTTCTTAAAAAAATGGTCGACTAAAGATAAGACGGTGTGACCTTTTGTACATTCAGTCCTATGTAGGCTGTGATATCCACCTAAAACCAAAACTGGTATAAAAGAAACCGCCAAGTTTCAAAAAAGGGTCGGAATTTGAAGGTACTGATATCATTCAACCAGGGAAAGTCCGCCAAGGTTAATCCTGTTAGCCAACTTAATCGCACCGAATAATACTTTGGACACTAAATGAAAACTTGAAGATTGCTACAGCGAGTAGCGCAATCTTCTAGTTTTCATTTAACTTTAGAACTATTAGTAGGTGTGATTAACCTTGGCGTACTTTCCCTGGTTGAATGTTATCAGTACCTTCAAAGGCCGACCCTTTTTTGAAACTTGGCGGCTTCTTTTATACCAGTTTTGGTTTTGGGTGGATGAAACTACATAATTAACTTCAGCATCTGGACACTGCTGGCAATCGCTGCTGTCATCGGTATCAGATTCTAATGAATATTGTACGGTGTGGGTTTAGAATATTTAAAATTCCTATTACTCCACGTCACTTTTTAACATAGGTTTTTGGAGTGCTGTTAGCTTCTTTTTTAGCAGTACAAATTCGGGATAGGTCCCCCCAAACTCTGCCACAGGATGAACATTTGTGTTTTAGATACTTGCAAGAAGCTTTCACGTGGTTTGGGCACCCACACCAAGAGCAAAGACGTTCAGGCATCTTGGGCTTAAATTTAGGCCTACTTTGACTTTGACTTTGAGTGATGTTATGCACAGCAGTGCCCTGAAACTGAGGAATATTCTTCTCCGCTTCTTCCTGTGCGAGAGCCAAAGTTCAAGGTTACAGCCGTGTCGAAAGTGACTTTATCAGTGTCCTGGGCCAATAACTGGTTCTGTGTTTCTGCACATTTTAATCCAGCGACAAATCTGTTGTGAAGCATGATGTCCAGGTCCGTCCCATTTGCTAAGCTATAATTGCAATTTAAATTCAGTTTCCTCAATTCAGTAACATGACTGGCAATTCGTTAGATGATTGGTCCCTTTTATGAAAAGTTACCCTCTCACACAGGTAGTTCGGTTTAGGACAGAGGGCATGTTCTAATAGCATCTTAATGTTAGCTACTGACTTATTAATTGGTGCTTCACGCGCACACAAATTCCCTAACAAATTATAAGTCTTAGGACCAATATTTGTCAAAAGAATTCCTACTGCCTTAGCTGCTGGTATGTGATAAGTAGTAAAATTATTTTCGACCATTTCGAAATAGACATTCCATGGCTCAATTGCAGGATTAAGTTCACTAAGTCGCTTATGCCCCAAAGAGGCACCGGCAATACGAAATGACAAAACTGTCAACAGCATCTTCAAAGTCACTGCCTTCAGCAACAGTTTTACTTCTATTTGCTTCACAAATTTATCTCTTAATTTACTTAGTAAATTTCACTTAATTACTGTAAATTTCTTGTATTGAACAATATTTGTTTTACATGTAACATAACTTGCAGTTCACAAGTGCACAAAATTGCTATTTGCCTTGTGACCACTATGTCACTCTTAATTCCCAGCACTAATAGGAATTAATAAGATAAACCTTTTAAAATGAACTATTTATGCCAAACCGGACCTTAAGTAGCAGCAATGCCTGCTTTCACACAGATAGGAACTCTCGTGCATTTACAGTGTATTGATTTGACTAGCTTTAAAATATTGCATATGTCTACTTTATAAGCATAAATACACTCTTAAAATACTATATGAATGACACTTCGACTAGTAGACTAAGCACAGAGCTAGTCTAGGAAATAGTTTAACAAATTTCTACATTGCTAACCTTAACCTAGACTACTCTGCCACTCGATGGTTAACATTATACAGGCTGAAGTTCTCGTTTTATCTCTTTTACTGCAAATATACAATGTACCTCAATGTTTGTAATTCTCATAGATTTATACACATAAATTGCTTTAACAATTTAATTTTTTTACTTTTACTTCTCACAGGTTTCAAAATATGCTAATTTGTATTAGAAAAAAATTTTCCTCTACTATTAAATTTTAACCAGATGATTTATCATTAATTTAACAGTCTTTTGACAAGCAAAATACTACTTTTTAACTTTCCCACTAGCTTTCATTGGTTAACTTAAATCTTTACTAACCTTTTAACAAACTTAACTGGCTGCCCCATATGTTGTTTCTTGATGCAGCAAGCTTACTCTCTGCAATTAACGCTACCAGTAAGCTTGTTCCACTTTTACACCACAGGAAACAACAAATGGTCCCCAATTTTAGCCCGAAATGTGTCACATCTGCTACCAGTTGCAGTGTTCACGGCTGTTGTAAGAACAGCTCGGCTTCAACTATTTACTCGCTTCACGATCTTTAAATCTTCGCCCTAAGGTTGGAGAATTGTTCTCTCTATCACCCAAGGGCACAAAATACCTTACCGACCCTGCAGAAACGTTCTAGTAGCAGTCGTTCCCATGGTCAAAATCCCATTGGTTCCCTCCTCAAATGCTGACAGCATACAAGATATTTTATAATTAATTCTTAACCCACCAGCAGGTCCCTCAATGAAATCGGGTTTCCTGCTTGCTTGGACATGGGTTTTTATCAGAAGAAAAATAAAGCATTAAATATTCCTAGTCAAGGATGACAAAAAAAATAATCTCACAATAATCTCGCCTGTTGATATGTATGTAGTGGCACATGCACGCATGTATTGTTATTAAGAGAGAGTCAACTCAGGTTGAGCATAAGGGCGCCTTGTATAAGCTTAATGAACATCAAGGACGCCAGTGGTGGCTGTGCATACAACTACATTTAATGAGCCAATATCCTAGATAACGATCATTGGATGCCGTAGTGGCCGTGCATACAACTACATTTAATGGGCCAATATCCTAGATAACGATCATTGGATGCCGTAGTAGCTTATACAGGAATTGGAGGCAGAGAGGTGTGCCCCAACACTCCAGACACAACCTGAATAAGGCACAAATTTCTAAATTCCTCTTCTAGCCATACAATGATAAAAAATACATCTTGGACAATGGCAGAGACATCCTAGGTATCGGCCATTACGACACGGATATCTGGAGAGGGCATGAAAATAAATTTAACTCCAATTTGGACGAGATGAGCGATGACTACGTAGAGAAAAAGACGCGTTTAGTGCTCAAAATGAAGAATGAGGAAAAAGGGAATATGATAAAAACGCTGGATGGGAATGAAAAGGTGGCTTGTAGACTCTCTTTATAGGAGAACCATTGGAGAAAATTGGAGGATCTATTGGTGTGGGAAAAGAAGCAAAAATGGAAAAGAAAGAATCAGAACGAGAAAATGGGCCTCGTTATTACCGGAGCTGAGAAAAGAGAGATTGGCAAAAGAAGCTGCTTCTAAGAGCAAAGCTCGAGCAAGTGAAATTGAAGCTCAGACATAAGAAAGATTAGGAAAAAATGTTTATATGATTGAAACTCCAGTTCAAGAAATGGAAGAGCAGAGAGGAGATAAACTTAAGACAGATGTTTCTACGGAGGCTCAGAGAAAAGATAGATTGAAGAAACATGCTGCACAAAAAAATGAAAGCTTGTGCTCAAGTAACTGAATCGCAGAGAAAAGAGAGCTTAACAAAAAAAAATAAAAATTCTACAAAACGATATAGAGGATGAAAACAAAAAGATAGATCAATGAAAAGATTTAAATGAAGCTCGAGCTTAAGGAACTGAAGCTCAGAGAGAAGAAACATTAGGTTAATAGGTGCTTATACGAATGAAACTTGAACTCAAGAAATGGAAGCTCAGAGAGTAGATAGATTGAAGAAAGATTCTGCTACTAAGAGCGAAGCTCAAGCTCAAGAAACTGAAGCTCAAAGAGAAGAAAGATTAAGAAAAAAGCTGCTGATACGAGCGAAACTCGAACTCAAGAAATGGAAGCTAAGAGAGAAAACAGATTAGGAAGAGATGACACTACTAAGAGTGAAGCTAGACATAAAAAAATGAGGCTCAGAGAAAAGATAGATTGAAGAAAAGTGCTGCACAAAAAATGAAAGCTTGCACTCAAGTAACTGAATCGCAGAGAAAAGAGAGATTAGCAAAAAAAAAGAAACATTCTACAAAACGATACGGAAGATGAAAAGAAAGATTGATTGATGAAAAGACGAGCACAAAGCAGTGTGCTCAGATAAATGTATTGTGTGGATTATATGCACTGGGGGAAACCAAGTATTTAAGTTAAACAATTGCTACATGAATTAAGCCTACTGGGGAAACCACATGTAAATAAAAAAGACGGGCTGTGTATGGGTGACCTGGAAAAACTGTTTATTATAAGTTCAACAAATTGATGTATTTTCAACGCGAGAACGCTCATGAAGCAACTTTTAGGGTACCAAATTTGGGACCCTCTAATGTTGCTAATTTGTAATTGGGATGCCCGAAGCTTTTTTGAGAGTACTCATCGTCTATTTTTTACAATGTGAAAGCTCATAAAGCAGTTACAGGAGTGCCCAACCCATCCACCCCTGAATTTGGGACTCCCTAATGTTTTTAATTTGTCATTTTCATGCTCTGAAACATTTCCTAGAATTCACATAATGTGAAAAAATCAGTTGTGAGAATGCCGATCCTCCCAATTTTGGGACCCCATTTATCGTTGTTTAATTTTAATCTAAGCATTTTCAAAATTCTACCCTGACACTCCTATGATTTGAGTGACCTTGATCCGATGAAACGTTGCAGTTGCTATTTCATCATTAGCGAGTGGTATCTATCTGTGGGTCTGTGTGTGTGGCCTTGACATATCGCAAATGCGCTCTACTAATGAAATGCAAGTGAGTAATTAAAGTTTGAAACGTACTAAACAAAACAATGTTATGCGGTAAAATTTCTAAAATTAAATAATACAAAATACTCCATATTTTAAGATTAAATTCGTCTGCTTACCTCTAAAATCTGCTGTGTGGGTTTCAGAACTGGATCCATGCTTACATGTGATAGGTAAATAGAGCCTTCAGGGCTTCCCATCAAAAGATTATACCCAATACCAAGGTATGAAGGAAATGTTATGTTGTATGTAAATTGACCCTCCGATGCCTATAGTGAAAAATCAAAAACTGCAATCTTGATATTATCCAATCACGTGTCATTTTTGGGCAAAATCGGCCACGTCAAAATTGTACCTTTTGCTGCTTGGTGCAATAGCTTCAAGCAGCTGGGGGTACCACAAAACACCGAAATGCAAACCCTTGACTGATGGGCTGTAGTTCGCTCACTTTCCTAGGATTCCAAAAGAGTTAGGTTTTTAGGTTTAGCTTAGTTATGTGTGTTTATCCCTAACACATACCAATATGTGCAATAAAATATTCAATAATGAATTTGAAAAATGTATTACTTTTATACTTTATGATTTTATCCTAAAGATGCATTGTTCATTTAGTTATTTAAATAAATAATATGTTCATTAAAGGCTGTTATCCAGCGAGGTCCATGTGGATATTGGAAATAAGCAGAATGCAATGTGGATTCAGGATATCAAGCACACAGTTTATTCAAACCCTGAATTTAACCTAGGTTGGTTTGCCCACGTTTCAGTATCCATTTTATCCATTTTCATACTACAACTGATGAACTCTATAGCAACAGCGGTCTGACAGCATGGTAACGTTTTCCGTTATCAGTCGTGCACAGTGATCTGTTCTGGTAGTTGGTGCACCTTCTGTGTACCAACGTTTATAATCAGTTACTATGTCATGGTAATAGTTGTCATTGACTAGTATCTGATTCGTTGTTACTAGAGCATTTGTTGTTAACTGTAAGAAGTGCTAGCCAATAAATGACGTATGTGCAAACAGCCATATCTACATATATAATACGGAGCAGGCAGCCAAGTCACCGGCCATGCCATTCCGTCGTACAATCAAGTGCCCCACCCTGTAGTGCCATCTGTTTTCGGGATTCGCCTACAATTAAGGATGGGACACTTTTCCAACGTTTTCGAACAGATGGCGCCACTTACCAAACCTGCCATGTCGCCGTCTATTGACGGCCTTGGACTACAAGGTCGGGTTATAACAGTTTTTCCAAAGTCTGCGAAGAGATGGCGCCACTTACCAGACCAGCCGCACCGTTTTTGGGTTCGTTTTCTGGTATTGTTGTAGTACCAAAGCGGACAACAAAGTTTTAGTCGCGTGGATTGTGCCATTGTCGGCGTTTGATCTAAAAAAAAAACAACCCGATCCTACTAAAACAGGCAACTTTAAACAAAACGACGATTGGTTCTTAATTTTGAGGCCCCTAATGTGCCTCGAAATTGGCATCCTGATACGATGGGAAGGCGCATTTATTTCGTAAATGTTCACTTCCAGAAAGGAGTTCTTTTTAAGTGGGCGGCAACAATCGTTGCTTGCAACAATGTTGCAATGCACGGTATCGAGGTGAATTGTTTCAAAGGATTAACTTAAACATAGGGTTACTTGCTTACTCAATGTTGGATTTCTCAGGGCTCTTTTTTAGCCTTCAGTCAAACATACGCATGCGACTTTTCCAAAGGGGAAATGTCACGGGGCGGCGTTTTTGGGGGGTGTGGGAGAGGGTGCCAGGGCAAGTGTGTGTGGCGGGCAATGCTCGGTACCGAAGTGAATTGTTTCAAAGGATTAACTTAAACATAAACATGGGATTACTTGCCTACTGAATGCTCGATTTCTCAGTGATAGGGGTTTTTAGCGTTCAGTCAAACACACGCATGCGACTTTTCCTGTGCTGCACCAAAGCGGAATGTCACGGGGCGACATTTTCGCGGGTGGGAGGTGGGCAAGTGTGTGTGGGGAGGACACGTATTCGTATCCAGGAGGGGGGGGGCGGGGGGGACAGAGTGTAGGGATTGAGGCTGAATGAAAGTGATAGCTGAAAGTTCTACCAAGCAGCTTAAAGGAGAACATCAGTTTTCACAGTCTCGTTTGAACAAAACTTTCCACTCTCTCAAAGTTAACTATTTCAATTCCATGGGATTTTCAAATAAGTTCGATGAATACAAAATACGAATCGCCACTGAAAAACCTGACATTATCGGTATTACCAAAACCCACTTCACCTCGTCCACTGACTCTTCCTTGATGACTAGTCCTGGCTACACTCTTTATCGTGGTGATAGGACTGGTCGCACCCACGGTGGTGTTGCTCTCTACATTAATTCCAACATCCCTTCTTTCCTTCTTCATGTCAACACCGACCCATTTGCAGGGAATGGGAAACCATTTTGTGTTGTGTCAAACTCACTAATTCTTACAATTTTAAAATTGGGTGCTGTTACCGCATTCCCAGTAATGCTCTTCCTATGCACTGGCCTGGCTTGCTGTCCACTCTCAATCACTCTATGGATTCCTCACCTCACCTCCCTGCTCTCCTTATGGGTGATTTCAATTTTCTTTTGATTAACTGGGATGAAAATGTTACTAGTCAATCTGAAATTAGCGCTTCTTCAGAATTTCTTTACTTCATGCAAGATTTCGATCTCTCCCAACATGTTACTAGGCCAACAAGGCATCGCTTTGGCCAGAAGTCCAGTCTTCTTGACCTTATTATCGCTTCTCCTGAACTGCAAATCACTTCAGTTTCTCATCATGCTCCTCTTGGCCGTAGTGACCACGATATCCTGAAATTTGATATCAATGTTGATTTCTCTCTTAACTGTGCTAAAACAACCCGCCAAAATGTTTGCAAGGCGGATTACGTTCTCGTAAATGAAATTATCTCTTGCATTGACTGGGCTTCTGAATTAGACCAATTCGATGTCGACTCTCAACTTTCTTTACTTAATGAGTTTATTCAAGACATTGTCACTAACTTTGTACCTTTAGCCAACCAAGGGTCTAACTCCAGCCCCCCTTGGTCAAATAACACTGTTCGCGCTTCTGTCTATCACAAAAAAGGCCTATAACCGTTTCAGAAATGCTCCTACACCCAGCAACCTTGTTGCGTTCAAAGCTGCGCGCAATGCAGCTGTTTCTGAAATTCGCCAGGCCCGTGACAATTATGAAAGCAAGCTTATTCTTCAAGCCAAACGCCAGCCCAAGTTACTATTTAAGTATATTAATAGGAACAAAAAAACCATTCCCACCAACTGCCCTAAGAACGCCACTGGAAACGTCATCCTCGAACATGCCGATATTGTCGCTACTTTTAATAATTTCTTTGATTCCACACGTAAACCTTCAACGTTGGCTCCTCCTCCTGCCATGTACAATTCGAGAAAAATCTATTTTAATATCGCCCAAGTAGAATCTGAACTTCTTGCACTCAAGGAGGAGTCCTCCTGGGGCCCTGATGGTATCTCACCAGTTTTTCTAAAGAACTGTGCGGCTACTCTCGCTCTCCCACTCTACACAATTTTTTGCACTTCTATCCAAACTTGTACCTTCCCCACTAGCTGGAAAGATGCAAATATCACTCCAATACATAAAAGTGGTTCCTGACATGAAGTCACTAACTATCGGCCTATCAGTATTCTACCTGTTGCTTCCAAAATTTCAGAAATATTCGTTCACAGCGATCTTCTTAAAACCTGTAATGACCTCAAAATCCTCTCTCCAACACAACATGGTTTCCTTCCTAGACGCTCTTGCCTCAGCAACTTGCTATGCACATACAACTCCATTACACAATATATGGACTTTGGTATTGCTTGCGACGTTATCTACCTTGACTTTAGTAAGGCATTTGATTCTATATCACATGCCAAGCTTAATACTAAACTTAACTCCCTCGGTTTCCTTTCACCTTTGATTTCCTGGTTGCAGTCCTATTTATACAACCATCGTCAACGTGTTTGCCTTCGGGGTTCTCCCAGCAGTTGGACTCCAGTTACCTCTGGTGTCCCCCAAGGATCCGTACTTGGGCCTTTATTCTTTAATATCGTCATATGCGATCTCCCTGCAATCATCTCCTCTGAAAATACCAGCTATGTTGATGATTTTAAACATTTTGCTCCCTCCTTTCTCCCCGAATCTCTCCAACGTGACCTCAATAATGTGGTTGCCCCTCAGCAAACGACCTAAAACTCAATCCTGATAAATGCATTGTGATGCACTTTGGTCACAATATTCGCTGCAATTCCTATCACATCCAACAAAAAATAATCTCTCCCAAAACTCAACACCATGATCTTGGAATTCTTGTCGATAACTCTCTTAAGTTTCACCATCATGCCATTTTTATCACAAACAAAGTTATCAGGAAAGCCCATTATATTCTGAAATCCTTCTCCAACCTTAGCTCTCAACTTTTTCTTACCCTTTTTAAAACCTTTCTCCGACCTGTCCTTGAGTATTGTTCCCAAGTTGCAAGACCTTGTTATGATTCTTTCTTTTCCCGCATTGAGGCATGCCAGCGGCGTCTAACTAAGCTCTGTAGACCTCTATGTAACCTACCTTACCAGAACCGCCTTAACCACCTTCACCTATCTTCGGCTGTTTCTCGGCAGAGCCATGGAGACGTCATACTTACTTTCCAAATTCTTAACGGGCTCATTGACGTCATGCCTACCGATTTTTTCTGTCTTGCTCTTTCCAACACCAGGGGTCACAACATGAGGCTCCTTGGCAACCATTCCAAGCTAAACATCAGGCATCGCTTTTTCTCTGAAAAAGTCGTGCCCCTTTGGAATTCTCTATCACCTTACGTCGTGGCTGCCACCAGTCTGAACTCTTTCAAAGCACGTTTTGACAAGGGTTCTTTAGCTGTTTTTCCTCTGGGTTTTTTCTTTTTTTTAAGGGAAGGGGGGGGGGGGTTGGGCGCTATCGTTTTAGCCTTGGCTCGGCGCCGTCTACTATATTCTATTCTATTCTATTCTATTCTAAGTAATTGTGGAGGATGGGATATGTGATATACATCTTGATAAATTTAAAACCAAAGACCAAACACCTGAGGTGCAAGAAGAACGCGGAGAGATATTCACAACCCACACTTTGGGAGTGCAGGAAGGGGTGCAAGTGGGGTATAGGGACATGCAGGTGCGGTTGGGGGGTGCACAGCATGCGCACAGGCACAACTAGTCTACATATATAATACGGTGCAGGCGGCCAAGTCACCGGCCACGCCATTCCGTCGTACAATCAAGTACCCCACCCTTTAGTGCCATCTGTTGTCGGGATTCGCCTTCAAATTCGGGTTGGGACAGTTTTCCAACGTCTTCGAACAGATGGCGCCACTTACCAAACCTGCCATGTGTCCGTCTGTTGACGGCCTTGGACTACAAGTTCGGGTTATAACACTTTTTCCAAAGTCTTCAAAGAGAAGGCGCCACTTACCAGACCTGCCGCACCATTTTTTGGTATTGTTGTGGTACCAAAGCGGCCAACAACAACATTGCCGACGTCCATAGAACAGGCATTATTAGGCATTATTTCTGACGAGGACATTCTTTCAGGGCAAGTGATGGCACCAATATTTGCGGCAATATGTGCTGATGCTAGACGACGTGGAATTTCGATTAAGGATTTACAGCAATTTGGGATAGAAGACATCGACAGGAGATGGAGAAGAAAATGGCGTCGTGGCTTAGGAAGGTAACAATGATAAGGACAATGGCATGAATGATGCACCTAACAATGTTGTAACTAATGGAGACTCAGGCATGGACAATAGCAAAGTTCCGTACAGTCGTGTAGTGTCAAAACCAGCTAATCAAGATAGGTTAGATGCATTAACATACGTTACGAAAATATTTCTCAGTGAGGGGCATGGTGAAAATGACGAAAGGCCGGGGCAGCGCTTACAAAATGTGACCAATTTAAAACGACGTTATGAGGGAAGCTTGAACAATGTTAAGATGGTGCGGTCGGTTGTTTTCTTATGCCATGGAGCTGGACGGCCATATCTCTCAGTCCAAGTGTATAATGCGGCTGTCGCTGTGGTTGACCCAAGTGAGATTGAGGAAATCTGCAATCTCAGGGCTGGCCATGCATTCTAAGTAGTACTTAAGAGTGTGGTGGCAAAACGTAAACTGCTTCAGGCCGCAGTGAAAATAAATAACTTTCCTGTGGAGGTTTGTGACTTTCATGAAGATTTTGTTAAAGCCAAGTAGCACTGGCTTCCATATGAGATCACTCCCCAGGATGTCAGTGCGGCTGGCTGTAAGGCACTTCGGGGAGTTAATGTCTCACTCCTTCGAAAAGTTAACACTGGGAGGGCGCACTGTGAGTGAGACAGGTGTGCGTCGCATTAAAATTAAGCTCCGAGATACTGTGATGATGGATGATATCCCTGACATTATGTATGTGAGGGACATTCCTGCTTTGGTTGCAGTCGCAGATCGCGTGCCGAACTGCCTGTGCTTTGGAATACGTGGCCATTTTAAACGTGCGTGCATGAGCGTGGAGTGCGTGGTGTGCGGGAGTTACCGCGACCCGTGCGATTTGTGCCCTCACCTGCGTGCCATTTCTGTTGCTAGGGCGCAAAGGGAGTGTGTGATCCAAAATGAAGGACAACCGCAACCTATTGCAGCAGCAGAGCCAAGCGGAAATCTTGTGCATATTGTGAGTGATCATCCGAAATTATCAGCACCATCCACGTCAGGTGTGCAGGCTGTGCAGGGAAGTGAGGATGTTAAGGAATCAAGTAGCGAGCCAGAAGGAGTGCAACTTGTTGCTCCTCCGACGAAGAGGAAACGTGTGAACAGGAGGAAAAAGAAGCAGATGTCAGAGAGTACCCAAGCGTCGCATGACTCAGTGCAGCCAAGTGTTGTGAAAGAACCTAGTGTGCAAGGCGTTGGAGATGCGGCATGTGACGGCAATAATTGTGAGAGTGGAGACTATCAGGAGATGAGTGACACTCAAACTGTGTCGCTATGCCAAAGTCAAAGTCGATGCCAGAGCCAGAGCCTGGAGTCTACTGGGTTGAGTATGAGTGTATGTGTGAGTAGTAGAGAAGAAAGACAGTTAATACCAGAGAGTGTGGTTGTTGCTGCAACACCAGATGTTGTGTGTGCACCAGTGTCTGTTTCATCACAAGTGAGGGTGTTTGAGAGAGGGAAGGATGAGTCATGATGAGGGAGGTATGTTAAGCAAGGCCCAATTTATTCTAACCTAAATTCGTTGGCAATTATTCATTAGGGTCTTGGAACGCAAGAGGTTTAAATGGTAAAATTAGCGAAATTGAAAGTCATTTGGAATTTATAGATATCCTAGGTGTGCAAGAAGCATGTATTAGTTCGGACCTACTCCCTATACCAGGAACTGATTGTATATCTGCATGCACTGGTACGAAAGTGAACATTTTCATTAAGTGGAAAGTCCCCTATTTAAATGTTGTTATTAAGAGGGTGCGAGAGATAGATGCGTGTGCCATTAAAGTGTGGATGGGCGGTAGATGGGTGATGGTAGTCTTTTTGCATGCTTCTTAGAGGGTTACGGGTGTGGTTTAGCAATCATGGTTTCGATGCTCATCACTATGCGTAGGGCTCTTTGCACTGTGACGCCAGGGATCGTTGGCTGGCACAGGTTATAGAGTTTTCTGGTCTCACAATTGTACATAATGATATGCCTACGTTTGTACGCATGCAGGCGGGATAGCAGCAGGAATCGGCGATTGATTTTTTCCTCTGCTCGCCCGAGATGGCTGATGCTTTTAGCTATGCTGTCTCGGACGATCTTCGAGGAAGCGATCATTTTCCGATTGCGCTGCATCCAGTTGCTGGAAAGCATGGTGCACCGGTTACATTTCCACGGTGTTCGAAGCCAAAGATTGACAATGGAAGTTTCGGCATCTTGTGTAAGCGATTGTTGCCATCTACAAGGACGAGGCAACCTCTCTGTCGAGTTGGGAGTCGTGTGCAACCCGTCTGGTGGACCCCAGCGTGTAATATAGCAATCAGAGACAGTCGGCAGGCCTACCGCAAGTGGAAACGGGCTCCATCTGATGAACTGTGGTTTGCTACAGAGCCACTGTGCAGGAGTCTGCATACATTCTGGGCATGGAGAAGGCTCAGTATGGCATTCGGATATGTGCTGCTGTTGTGTCTGCTGGCACTGTGTCACAGGCATTTCGTGCTCTCCGACCACAAGATGCAAAGAGCTCGGTGATATGGGCTTATGAGCAGTTGCCCATGGTGAACCAAGCAGCATTGTGTTGAGCGGGGAGTCTCTGGCGAATGTGTTTAATGCGAGATTTTCCAGCATTTACTCTCTGCCGAGTGGCACACAGCCACCGGACGGAGAGAGTATGTTGAATCAGAAAGTAGAGACTAGTAAACCACTCCATATCTCTGAATTCCACAGAGCCCTATCTAAGTGCAAGCTGAATAGCGCTACCGGGATTGATAGTGTTTCATACACCAGCCTTCGCTCTTTGTCGGAATAGGATAAGTTTGTGTTTCTTCTGTACTTGCAAGAGCTTTTTGACTCCATATCTCTGAATTCCACAGAGCCCTATCCAAGTGCAAGTCGAATAGCGCTACCGGGATTGATGTTGTTTCATACACCAGCCTTCGCTCTTTGGCGGAACAGGATAAGTTTGTGTTTCTTCAGTACTTGCAGAGAAAAACGCTGCAGAGAAAAGCTGGTAGTAAAAGAAAAATTCTGGAAACAGAAACAGAAGATGAAAGAAAATTTAGATTATCGAAAAGAAGAGCTCGAGAGACTATATTAAGATGATCTCTGGAGACATCATAATTATGCTTTACCTCCTGGGTGGTGTGGAAAGAAGCCATATTATTGTAGCAAAAAACTACAGTCTCTGAAACCTTACAGAAAAAATGCGTGTACCTTTACTGGAGACAGGTAGCGACGTCATTCAAAATGGCGGTATTTTTCATGGGTACTTGACGTCACTTCCGATTTACACAAGTGACGCCATGTTGGAAAATGGCCGCACTTCGTGGGCGCCGCCGTTTTGAAAAAAAATGACGTCACTTCCGGACCACATTAGGATGTATCAAATGTTCACAAATAAATGTAGCAAAAAGCACTTTTTCCACCTTCCTCCAGATTGACAAAATGCTAAAATGTAGCAATAATCACTTTTTCCACCCTCCTCCAGATTGACGAAAACTAAAAAAAAAGGTGCGCCATTTTGAATGACGTAGCATCCGGTACGCATGGGTGCCGCCATCTTGGATGATGTCACATCCGGTATGACGTCACTTCCGGTATGATGTCACATCCGGTATAACGAAGCTTAGCACTTCTGGCTGAAACAGTAAACACAGTAGGAAGCCCAACAAGACAACGTATTCCTTGCAAGTGCAACTTCGTGAAAAGATAACAGTCCATAAACGTAAACTTAAATGTCACCTCTAATTGACTTATTCAATAGTGGATCACTACAAGAAACTACCAACACAGGATAAAACCAGGGCACACCCCTGACGTAAAAAATGCCACAGTATCCTCTACAGAAAAACAGCTAAGAGCCAGAATTAACCTAGAAACTCTAGTTATATTATCACAACAACTGTGTGTTTACAGTCGCATTTTAACTGAAAATAGAAATATGAAAAAACATGTTCCCATAATAAAACATTTGGTACTATCCAAGTTCAAAACCTAAGTCTCTACACCGCTCTCCCTTCCCATGAGTATATAAGGAGTGTGCTGTCAGTACATAATTAGCGCGAAATTCACACAGCTTAACTTCTAACTTCCACTCTCAGGGAAGAGGTCGTTTTCTTGGGATTCTTACTGCATTTGCTTTTTCGCCCAGCAATGCGTTGATTCTTGTTTAAAAAAATTTACCTTGACATTTTTGTTATTTTAAATTAGAGTGTCTGCCACTATATGATTCTTGTTTTGTTTTTGGACAAAGCCTTTGAGCAGATTTCCACACATGATAACGAGGTGGATTTAACATTGTGTTTTAATGCATTTACTTGTGTTACTACCAGGTTCTTTCATCTTTAAAATTGAAAGGCAAGTTAAGTCAAAATTCAACCCTAATCATTACAGTGTGCGTTGTAAGTAGAGCTTTTTTCAACACAGTTCCATACTGTCAGACTAGTGTTTTTTACAAGGAACCTTCGTATTTCGTTTTGGCATGCCAGTAATATGCGCCTGCAGTTTACCAGTCAAGGGATTAAAACTCACGAAGGTTATAATTTACATTACCAAACCTACAGACAAGTTACAATAAAACTTGGTTTATTTTCTCAAAATAGCGAAAAGTTGAATTTAATGAATATACCCATGGTGAAAATATTAAAATACCACCTGACAAGAAAAAATTTTTTCAGAAGGTAAAAAAGAAAAAGAAAAGACAATTAGCTCTAAATATTATATTAGTTATGATGGATGCATTGGATCATTTTTTTTAAAGGAAAGAGAACATTAATAAATCCCATTATGACTATCCGTGGTCTCACACTGAACAAGAAATGACTGTCTAAAAAAATTTTATAAACTAAAGATAACCTACAACACAACCAATCATATTTACGAAACAATTGAATTATCATGGAAAGAGGTCAATGAAGACAAAAGGTGCACGTGTGCAATGTTTTTGTCAGAGAGAAAAATTTTAACCGTAAAACGTACCTGTCTCAACCTGGTCTATGTCATAATAATGAGCATAGGTATATCGTACTATTTCAAAAAGTAATGATGATGTCACAGCCAGTTATAATGCAACCGCAAGCTGCCTCTTAATACATTATAAACTTAAACTTATGTTGTCTGGATGAGACATCATTGGAAGTCGACTCTTTATACATAATAAACTTTATTTATTCTCCAACCATAAATCCAAATCGGCCTTTGATACCTTGGATCCTAAACCCTTCTACATGGTACGGAAAAAGTAATTTTCAGGGCAGGGGCAACTGATAAATTTTTCAAGACAGCAAGAGATGCTTCTTGTTTGTAGGTGTTTGGCTGGCTGGCTCGATATCGCACTACTTATGTCTGTATACTCAAATCATAAGTTTGTCTACTGATCAAGTTGATTTTTTAGCCAGAATGTTGGTTAACCACCAAAATAAAGAAAAAATATAATTTAAAATACAAAATGAAGACTTACCAAACAAAAGCATCTTATATTAACTAAAATCCAATTTGAAAAAAGAGTGTTAAATACAAATTTAGTATTTAAAACCATTTTTACTTTATAACATCTGGAAGGCTTCTAATTGAATGATATATCTTGTAGTAATAACATTCTTGTAGTAATAAACTGTCCCAGTTTCGAGTTTAATTGTAGATTCAAACTACTTAATGGTATCATATTCTACCCGTGCTAAAGCAATAAATCCAGGTAGACTACTTACATTACCAATGCATACAGATTAAGTTTATTTCGTATGAACCATGAACGTCGTTTGTGACTGAATTTTTCCTAAAAACGTTCATATTTTTTTCATAAACATGTGGGATTCCACCCATGATTACAAACGACGGAGCAACCACTACTGGTTAACAGCAGTGTCAATCCTTACTAGTTTCTTTCTCGAATTATTATGACTCAAGTTGTAAATATTACTAAACATGACAAAGGCAGATTAAACTGCCCTCATGCAGATGGGGTTTCATGCAGAAACTTCCATCTATTTACCATTCACAGGACCAGTAAACAGTTGGCATTGGGTTGAGCTGCAGCTGGGGATGTTATCTATTCTTCCTAAGATAGTGCATTCAGTATTCACACAAAGCAAGAATTTAATGCTAACACTTCTTGCTCCATTAGAATTGTTATTTATTCTTTATTATTTATGTGCATTACTTTTTAATGGCTATTTATTGGGCAAGTTTGTTTCCTTGATTTCTTTTTTATGTGTGTCCCATCAGTAACCTATGAGAAAGGGTGACTTGTAGATGTTTTAGTGGAAAGCAGGCCCTTTTGAGCAACCCCACCTGGCCCCCCTTCTGGGTTCTTCCTTCCTTTCTGCAGATGGGGCCACTTTTTTGAGGGGCCCCCAAAAAAGTGGCCCCATCTGCAGAAAGGAAGGAAGAACCCAGCACCCTTTATCATAGGTTTCTGATTTTTTTTTATATATAAAAGTGTTGCTGTATGTGGAAGCATTTTTCGGCGTGTAACTTTCTCGTTGTGCCCCTTTTTATTTGAATATTTTTGCAGGTTTCTAAAGTGTTGTTGTTTGGGACTCATTTTTCACAAGTTTGACGGGTGTGACTTTCTAGCATGTGGACCATTTGATACATGGAACGTAATTAAAAGGCACGGATAAGTATAGTAAGGGAATTGAAGAAAAACAGGCCCTGCAGTAAACCAGTGCATTTTGTCATGTTTATAATACTCCGTTTTGAGTATTATTTTTTGAAGTTTTTTTAATGGTGGTGTTTGTCACTGCGTGCTTATTTTTAAAAACTGTCAAAATTTCTCTTTAACCAAAAAACAAAAGAAACGTAGTACATAGCAGAAATGGTTGTTAAAAAAACTGGAGGAAAAATTAGCGTTTGCTTTGTCACGAGCTCAAAAGGCCAATGACCTGGTATACTTTCACTTTTATTGCATAGCGGAAATGGTTGCTTTGCCATAAGCTCAAATGGCCAATGACCTAGTATACTTTCACTTTTTACTGAAAAGACTGACAGCCAGGAATTGAGGTCAAAATCAAAACCTTGAGATGTTTGCCTTGCGGGAAAAGTCTATATTGGCTAAAAAAATTGTGATATTGCTATATTAAAAAAAATGGGGCCAATTTTGAATATGACAATAGCGTTAATTTTTTCCTAAATAGCATTTTTTTTTTGGGGGGGGGGG